>CM047880.1:9297338-9308985 GCA_026212405.1 Petrea volubilis
GAGTTTTCCATTCCTTGAAAAATTTCCTTATCTTAGAATTAATAGGTGCAAGTGTCTTGCTTCTTGAAATAGCAAGAACAAGTGTCTTCTAAATTTTTAAAAGATCATGATTCTATACCTTATCTTAAATTTCATAACAACAAGTGTCTTATGACTTGTATTGATAAAGAAATGACTGACCTCCTCCAAATTATAAGAATAACATTGTATCACATTATGAAAATGATATGTGCCCTAAAACTTTTCTATCATATATCATGAACAAGTGCCCTAACACATGTATTAAATAAGACAATCCAACTTTATTTATTATTATACTAATTTTTGATATATATATATATATATTTGATATACTTTTTTGAATTTTATGTCTATTTTACACATAATTTTCAGATTTAATAAAAAAATACATATATATATATTTATAGTTTTCATGTATGTATATAGTATGTTATTTTGGGTTTCATGTGTATATATCATAGAAACCAAATTTTGTTATTATAGTTATAGTTATTATACGTATTTTGTGTATGTATAAAAATCAAGATTTCACAAAAAAGTCACAAAATTTTGTGGTCCATTATCCGCATGAGTTTTTCACCATGTTTTCGCTGCTTTGTTGCACTTTTTGTAGGTGTATGTTTCTCCGAATCCCAACCCTATCACTTCACCATATGCATTGAGCATTTTTACAGTAATTCTAGGGGATTCAAACCCCCTAGGTCATTGGTTCAGTCTATGGGCTTTTCATCACAACACGAGTTCCAAGCCATGCCTTGGGTGGCCTATAGCATCATTGTAGATATCCATTTCCTGCAATTTTTTGCATGCCACCTCACTTCATACGTACAAGTGTATGTGCAAAATTTCATTAAATTCTGAGATAGAAATAAAGTCACAATATTTCGTGGTTCATTATTTGCATGAGTTTTTCACTATATTATCGCTGGTTTGTTGCACTTTTCATTGGTCTTTGTTGGTCCGAATCTAGACCCTATCATTTCATAATATTCATTGAGCACTTTTCCACTAAATTTATGGGATTCGGAAAATCTAGGTCGTTCATCCAGGTTGTGGGCTTTTGGTGACCACATGAGTTTCTAGCCATATCTTGGGTAGTCTGTATCGCCTTTTGTAGATGTTTGTTTCATGTAATTGTTTGCATGCCAGCTCACTTCATGTATACTAGCGTATACGAAAAATTTCATTGAATTTTCAGACAAAAAAAAAGTCACAAAATTTTATGGTTTGTTATACGCACGAGTTTTCACAATATTTTTGCTGGTTCGTAGCTGTTTTTTTGGATGTATGTTGCTCCAAATCCCAACCCAACCACTTCACAATATGCATTGTGCACTTTTGCAATAAGTTTATGAGATTTGGACGCTCTAGGCCATTGGCCCCAGTTGTGGGATTTTAGTTAACGGAACGAGTTCCTAGCCAGACCATGGATGATTTGAAATACCTTTTGTAGATGTCGGTTTCCTGCAAAGTTTTGTGTGCGACCTTATTTGACATGTACTAGCATATGTGCAAAATTTCATTAAATTTAGAGATAGAAATATTTTTTAAAAATTTCATCATCTATTATCTGCATGAGTTTTTCATTGTATTTTACACTGGTTCGTCGTACCTTTTCTGGATGTACGTTGCTCCGAATCCCAATCCCAAGCTATGAACTTTTGGTCATGACATGAGTTCGTAGCCATACCTTGGGTAGTCTGTAGCAACTTCTGTAGATGTTCGTTTCCTGTAATTCTTTGTGTACAATCTCACTTCATGCGTACGAGCGTATGTGCAAAATGTTTTTGAATTCCGAGACAAAAAAATAGTCATAAATCTTTGTGGTCTATTATCCATGAGTTTTTCATCTTATTTTCGGTGGTTCCACACAATTTTTTGGATGTAAGTTGCTTTGTATCCCAACTCTATCACTTAACAATATCCATTGATTATTTTTGTAGTAATTTCAGGGGATTCAGATGCCCTCGGTTGTTGGTCCAAGCTGTGGGGTATTGGTAACTGCAAGATTTCCTAGCTATATCTTAGGTGGTTTATAACACATCCTGTAGATGTCTATTTTTTGTAATTTTTTATGTGCGGCCTCACTTCATGAGTATAAAGCATATGTGCAAAAATTCATGAAATTCCGATGCAAAAAAAAGTGGCAAAATTTTGGGGCCTATTAACCACACGAGTTTTTCATTAGTTTGTTGCACTTTTTTTGGGATGTCTGTTTCACCGAATTCAAACTCTTATCACTTTACAATATGTGTTGAGATATTTTTTTTTGTGATTTTAGGGGATTCGAACGCCCTGGTCGTTGGTCCAAGCTGTGGGCTTTTAGTGACCACAAGAGTTCCAAGCCATCCCTTTTTTTTTTTTTTTTTTTTGGAAAAAGCCGGCACGTGCCCGCCGTAGGGTTTTCTATGGGGACCCCACCCCTTTATTAGAAAAAGAAAAAATAATTACAAAGGAAAGTTTGAGAAATACATGAGTAAGAAAATCGAAAGTTCTAAGCGCCTAGGAAAGCGTAAATGAGGAGTACTACTCCATTTACAATAACTGTGATGAAAAAGAGTCCGAAAAAAATGAAAACAACAAAAGGCCCTATCAAGGCAAATATAACTTGCAAATCCAGAAGCCCATGGAATCTTCATATCTTCATGTGTATAATCTGTCCAATGTGGAGCATCAATGAGCCTGGAGTCATATATTCTTTTCAGCCCAAAGAAAACATCTTTGTCAAAACTTGGTCCATGTAACCGGGTAGCCCAACTCATATAGATCGCAAGGTCGTCCACAGTTAAATTATAAGCCCATTCCCGTTGCTTGGTCCACATAAATATTCCAGCCCATATAGGATCATGATTTCGGCCCAAACACAAGAAATCATGAGAAGGAGCCCCTAACCTATGCCAAATCTCCATGTGAGCTGCATGTAAAAACCATAAATCTTGGCCCACTCTTGCCTCTTTAACAACAGCGAACAGTTCCATTGAATTCCAAGTGATACGGGTCGAATTCAGGAGCTGGTCGACCTCGGTCGGTTGCTCTGGTCGAGTATTTAGGTGAAGGTGTTTGAACGGAAAGTTAACCTGCAACAAGGGAACAACAATGTGAGCTAGCCGAGATGGGCCTCAGCTAAGACCCTCCAATGCTTAAGTCAGTTGATCAGTTTTTGAGGGATTTGAGCAGAGTGACGGTGCTGAGAGTAATTAATGCGTGTCTCTTGCCATAAATGTGATGGTATTTATACTATGTCCAAGTAGACCGCGCTCCTGTGGGCCCGCCAGGCCAAGTAGCTCGTTGGGGGCTGATGGGGACGACCCATGAGCCTAGTGGTAGGGTCCGTAGGTACTAGCTGACACTGCATTAATGAGGTATAGGGTTTGGTGGCACCCCCATACCTGGTCTGACAAAGCAATTAATACTAGCAGGGATTCGTTGGACCAAGCATAGTTTTGGTCGATCGCACGATCGATCAAGAGGTCGAGGAGCTGGGTTCGAGGGGTCAAGGCCATAGGTTTGTTCGAGAGGGAAATCGTCTTGTCGGGCTAGCCGAGGAGAGAGGTTTGCCAAACCGATCGATATACGGCATCCAATTGGAATGATCTCCAAGGAAATCGATTAGGGGAACCAACGAGCATGTCCCGAAAAAGCAATTGAGAGGTCCGGTCGGAATTTTGCCACGCCACCAAGAGAGAAAAAAAAAGTCAAAAACCTTTGTGGGCTATTATCCACACGAGTTTTTTATGATACCCTAACCCTTTTAGGAGGCAGATTATTATTATTATTATTATTATTATTATTATTATTATTATTATTATTAATGCTATTGTTATTATTGTTATGAGGATTATTACTTTATTATTAATATTAAATATCGTCATGATGATTATTACTATTCATACCGATTATTATTGTGATTATTATTTTTTTTTATTATAGTTATTGATATTATTATTATTATTATTTTATTATTTTATTATCATAATTATTGTTATTACTAATATTATTATTTGAAAAATCCTACTGGGTTTAGGATTGTTAGGATAATCCTATTAGGCTTATGGCTATTAGGCTAATTCTATTAGGTTTAGGAATACTTCATGACCTATAAATCCTATAGTGTAGCATATTAGGATTTAGCATTATATTAATTAGACGCTTAGGGTTACACACACACAAACAAAGACTAAGAGACAATGGAAGAGAGAGTGAGAGCGAGAGAGACGCTAAGACTCACGGGGTTACACGACAAAAATCATGACTCATGATTGTAAGTACGCATATACCAATTTATTATGGTTATGCACGTATGTCTATACACACACACACATACGCATAAAAAATGGTTTCACATGTTTATACAAGTTTAGCCACATATGATTTTTGGTACTAAGGTCACAATTTAGGCTATAGAAATAGGCACACACAAAAGGTGTTAATGTGTGTGTAGACAAATTAAATTTACGGTCAATAAAATGCCGACATGTGGTAAATAATATATATTAAATATCAATATTATATTTTCTATTTTATTTGTGGAATTTAATTGAATTTAATTCCTAAATAAAATAGTTAATTAATTGATATTTTAATATATATTTGCTTAGCTAATCAAATGGTGCCAAGTGTCAAATTAGACTATTTTGGCAATAAATATAATATCTCGCAAATATATATGCCAGATATTATTATTTTGGCAAATAAAATAATATCTTGCAAACATATATGTTAGGTATTATTATTTTGGCAAATAAAATAATATCTTGCAAACAAATATGCTAGGTATTATTATTTTGGCAAGTAAAATAATATGTTGCAAACATATATGCTAGGTATTATTATATTTTGGCAATTCAAATCGTATCTTTTCATTAAGGAAAAGAATTGCTAGCAAATTTGAACTGGTCAATCAAATCGCATCATCTTGTTAAGTAAACATGGCAAGAGACCCTTCCCTACACCTATAAATAGGGGTCTTCTCAACAAGCCACAGATACAGAAAAAGATACATCGAAGCATAAGAAGTCTTCAGAGCAAGAGAAGCGAAGGAAACCCCGCGATTCTCTCAAGAAGATTCGAAGTGATCAAGTTGAAGTTCCCGGCGTTCTTCACGAAGATCATCAAATTCAGGCGTTTGATCCGCAATCAAGGTGCGAAGCCAGCGAATCAACGTTCTCCCAAGGCAAATACACAACGATCAAGACGAAGTTCCCGGCGTTCTTCGCGAAGGTCATCAAATCCAGGCGTTTGATCCGCAATCAAGGTGCGAAGCCGGCGAGTCAAAGTTTTCCCCAAGTCAAATACACTACGATCAAGGCGAAGTTCCCGGCGTTCTTCGCGAAGGTCATCAAATTCAGGCGTTTGATCCGCAATCAAGGTGCGAAGCCAGCGAGTCAACGTTTTCCCCAAGTCAAATACACAACGATCAAGGCGAAGTTCCCGGCGTTCTTTACCAAGATCAACCAAATCAAGGCGTTCGATCTGCAGACAAGGTGCTAAGCCAGAAAATTAGCGTTCTTTCCAAATATATATCAAGTCAAGTCAACGGTTTTCACGGCGTTCTTCACGGCATTCATCGAAAATCTCGGCGTTTGATTCGTAATCAAGCTACAAAGCCTACGGATCACGTTATTGAAGACCAAATCAAGCTCCAAGAAGATCAAACCACCAAATCCACTCCGGAAGTGTTTGAATTTTCGAATTTCAAATTCGTGAAGGAAGAATCAGAGGATCAAGTTTAGAGATTGTACCCACTTTATTTTCAATAATTTCATTAAATTCAATTTGTGCGATTTTTCTTGTCTTTTAATTCAATAGACTCGAAATTTGCGTTACAAATTTCTGGCACGCCCAGTGGGACCCTCTACCTCTCATCTCTTCCTTTTAATAGAAACTTCCTTCAAGTATCAAATGGCCGCCTGCAAATCCACGGAGTCTAAGGTCGCTATATCAGAAGTTTCAAGTTTTGTAGTTACCACGAGAAGCATGTCCAAGAAGTCTCAAGCATCTTTCGAGAAGACAAGCTCGCTCGATAGCATTAAGAAAGGCCTACCTCAACTCGTCAACACCAATGAAGATGATGGAGTTGATTCTGCGCCATCCACTCCCCGCTCAACATCAAGTTCTTCCAGCATAGCCCCCGCCATGGTGACAAACGCGACAACATTGGAGAAACAACTTGCAAATTTGACTAAGGTCATCAAAGGGCTCGCCAAGCACATTCAAGAGCAAGACTCTCAGATCATGAAGCTGATGAACAAGGTCGACCGCGCTGAAGCTAGCCACGTCATGGGGAGACAGCTTGAAGCTCAAGATGAAGCTGAAATGTCTATGAAGCAACAAGAAAGGGGAAAGTCTGCAGTACCAGAGTTACAGGTCTCATCGGAGGGGTTGATTCCTGTTAACCAATTGAAGGAGTTCATCATGGGGACGATCAAAGATAAGTTCGATGGAAGCTCCCAGTCAGCTATGTCGTATACAAAGCCATATACGCAGAGAATCGACAACTTGAAGATGCCAACCGATTATCAGCCTCCCAAGTTCCAACAATTCGACGGCAAAGGCAACCCAAAGCAACACGTAGCCCACTTCGTCGAGACATGCAACAATGCTGGAACCTACGAAGACCACTTGGTCAAACAATTCGTTCGATTGCTAAAGGGAAATGCGTTCGACTGGTACACTGACTTAGAGCCAAATTCAATCGATAGCTGGGGGCAACTTGAGCACGACTTCCTCAATCGCTTCTACAGCACTCGACGAACAGTCAGCATGATTGAGCTCACCAACTCTCGCCAATGGAAAGATGAACCTGTCATTGACTACATCAACCGGTGGAGAAATTTGAGCCTCAATTGCAAAGATAGATTATCTGAAACGTCAGCCATTGAGATGTGTATTCAAGAAATGCACTGGGGACTCCGATATATTCTTCAAGGGATCCAACCTAGGACTTTTGAAGAGCTTGCGACCAGAGCGCATGATATGGAGTTGAGCATGAGCGCAAGCAGAATTGATGGACCACCTGTCCAAGAGCCCCGAAATCCTAGAGAAAAGCACGACATAAAGAAAGGGAGCAAGTCATTTTCCAAAACTCAAACCAAAGAGTCAATGGCAATAGGTGCGAAACCTATCAGATTGCCAGGAAAGACAAATCAAAAAGGTGAAGAAAAGAAAGACGTCACCCCCGAGAAAGGATGGAGAAGATCAAGCCTAAAAGAAAGGCAGGCCAAACAGTATCTGTTCCTTGACTCCGATGTCTCTGGCATATTCGATGACCTGCTTGAAGCAAACCTCATCGAGTTACCCGAAATGAAGAGACCCAATGAAGCTGGAAGGACAAATGACCCAAAATATTGCAAATATCACCGCTTGATAGGTCATCCAATCCATGATTGCTTTGTGTTCAAAGATAAAGTGATGCAACTAGCCCAACAAGGGAAGATTTCGGTCGAAGAGGATAGTGCAGCTATAAACACGATCACAGTCCAAGCTGCGATAAATGCACATGAGGAGGATCATGAAGTGTACTACATGACAAGCGAAGAAGAGTACGCTGACGCTATAGCTGATGATTGTATGGCGACGATGTCCTTCACGGATGAAGATTTGCTCCTTGGTTCTAAGCCTCACAACATGCCATTGTTTGTAACCGGCTATGTTCGCGAGCAGAAAGTGAATAGGATACTGATCGACGGTGGCTCCGCCGTCAATCTCTTGCCCTTACGCATGATGAACGGGTTGGGGATCTCTACGGATGAGCTTTCAAGCAGTCGTCTAATGATCCAAGGATTCAACCAAGGAGGGCAGAGAGCTCTCGGCATTATAAGGTTAAAATTGTTGATGGACGACATGCTATCAACTGCATTATTCCACGTAATCGATGCCAAATCATCATACAACATGTTGCTTGGTCGGCCTTGGCTACATGAAAATAGGGTAGTCCCTTCCACTTGGCATCAGTGCTTCAAATATTGTCGAGAAGGTGTAGTGAAGAAAGTGCTTGGAGATGGCGAACCTTTCACTGAAGCCGAACGACATCTCGCCGATGCCAAGTATTACCTCAGAGATAGCGAGAGTACAAAGATAAAAGAAGACTTGACATGTGAAGAGTTCAAGCCACAGGGCGATCGCAGTAAAAAGAACAAAAGTGTTGCCCTGATCCCGGCAAACCATGATCGAGAAGGTGAGTCATCCGGTACCGGCTTAGAGTCATTTAAGGAGTTGATATTGCCTCTTACAAAGCTCGACATAAAGAAGCCATCAGCTCAGCCGCTCAAAGGATTCGTCCGTCCGATACAAGAAGCTAAGGTGGAGCATGGGAATTCAACAGAACTTGAAAATGCAAAAGGCTTTGACCCAAAAGCCTATAAACTTTTAGTCAAAGCCGGATATAGTCCTGAGGAGAGCCACAAATTAGGAAGACTCCCACCGGCACCAACCAAGGCACATAGACAGGGTCATAAGACAACACAAAACATATTGAAGGAAGGTGGGCACTCCATCGCAAATTCGCGACGAGGACTTGGATTCACCCCACAAGCTCCTATTCGCATTGCCATCAAGAGAGCAGGTAACAATTACGTGACGGAAGGCGAACTTTCGTCAAATGATGGGAACAAGAGGGGAATGCCAAGAATATCAGTCTTTGAAAGACTCGGGCCTTCTCGAAGGATTGCACGCAGAGGAACAAAGAGTCTAAAGTGCAGTAAGAAGGTCGAGACTCAGACTAGCCAAAGATTACGAAGTCTTATTCCTTCTTGTATGAAGCGAAAAACTACTTTGGCCATCTCGTGTGGAGTAGTCTTAAAGGCGAAATGGCAGACCGTCGTCTTCACTGGTGCCAAGAGTAACGAGGAAGATGATAAAGAAAGCGTAGCTTCTTCTTACCGCGTTTGTGATGTTACTCGCCAACCAGCTCATTTGAATACTAAAGACCGCTTATTTAGGAAGATTATCAAACTTATTATAGGCGGCCATATCAAGGCGAGCGATGCTATAAGGATGTTGCGAGTAACTCAAGTCAGACAAATGAACGGTCAAACCAGGGAATGCATAAACTTTGAAGAGAGTGAAGAGGATGTTGCGAACACATGCCATATCACCTCGACTGAAGAAATCCCAGAAGAGGACGCTGAATTTGCTCCCCCTGAGCTCAAAGGTGTTAAAGCAACAGTTGATAAATTGAAAGAGATCAACTTGGGAGATGCTAACGATCCGCGACCAATCTACATTAGCGCACTATTAACTACTGATGAGGAAGAAGCCTACATTGAGCTTTTGATCGAGTTCAGAGATGTGTTCGCATGGTCATACAAAGAGATGCCCGGATTAGATCAGAAGGTAGCAGTTCACCACTTTGCCATCAAGAAAGGAGCTCGTCCGGTGAAGCAAGCCCAACGTCGATTTCGGCCGGATCTAGTCCCTTTGATTGAGGCTGAAGTGAACAAACTTATTGAAGTCGGGTTTATTCGAGAAGTCAAGTACCCTACGTACATATCAAGCATTGTGCCGGTAAGAAAGAAAAATAGCCAAATTCGAGTCTGCGTCGATTTTAGAGACCTAAATGAGGCGTGTCCGAAGGATGATTTCCCGCTACCCATAGCTGAGCTTATAATCGATGCCACCACAGGTCATGAAGCGTTATCATTTATGGATGGATCATCGGGATATAATCAAATACGCATGGCACCGGAAGATGAAGAATTGACGGCATTTCACACCCCTAAGGGAATATATTGCTACAAAGTGATGCCCTTCGGCCTAAAAAATGCTGGTGCCACGTATCAAAGAGCGATGCAGAAGATCTTTGATGATATCCTCCACAAAAACATCGAATGCTATGTGGACGACTTAGTGGTAAAGTCGAAGAAGCGAGAGGATCACCTTCATGATCCCAGGATGGTCTTCGAACGTTTAAGGAGGTACCAACTCAGAATGAATCCATTAAAGTGCGCATTCGGAGTTTCATCGGGTAAGTTCCTTGGATTCATTGTCCGCCATCGAGGCATAGAGATTGAGCAGGCAAAAATCGATGCGATTTTGAAAATGCCTGAACCTCGGGATATTCATGAACAAAAAAGTCTGCAAGGGAAACTGGCTTATCTCCGACGATTTATCTCAAATTTAGCTGGTCGATGTCAACCGTTCAGCCGCTTGATGAAGAAAGGTACTCCCTTTGAGTGGGACGACACATGCCGCAATGCCTTCGACAGCATAAAGTCATATCTAATGAAGCCCCCTGTGTTGGTTGCACCAGTACCAGGACGACCTTTGATTCTCTACATTGCTGCTCAAGAACGTTCTGTTGGAGCCTTGCTTGCTCAAGAAAATGACAGTGGAAAGGAGAATGCCTTGTATTACCTGAGCAGAATGATGACGCCGAATGAGCTAAAATATTTGCCAATTGAAAAGATCTGCTTAGCCCTTATCTTTGCAATCCAGAAACTGAAGCATTACTTCCAAGCTCATACTGTTCGCCTTGTCTCGAGAGCAAATCCACTAAAGTACGTCATGTCGAGACCCGTCCTTTCTGATAGACTTGCCAGGTGGTACCTTCAGCTGCAACAGTTTGAGATTGTGTATGTTCCTCAGAAGGCAGTGAAAGGTCAAGTTCTGGCTGATTTTCTAGCCGACCATCCTATCCCTGCTGAATGGGAATTGTCTGACGATCTCCCTGATGAAGACGCCCTTATGATTGAAGTCACTCCTCCATGGAAAATGTACTTTGACGGAGCTTCTCATAGAGAGGGGGCAGGCGCTGGAGTCATATTCATTACTTCCAATGGTGAGGTACTCCCGTATTCGTTTACTCTAACCCAAAACTGCTCTAACAATGTCGCCGAATATCAAGCTCTTATCCTTGGTTTGGAGATAGCAGTGGACATAAAGTAGCTTCACCTCAGAGTATATGGAGATTCTAAGTTGGTAGTCAACCAGTTAAATGGATCCTATGAAGTGAGAAAGCCAGAGCTAATCCCATACTTCGATTATGCCAGAAGATTTATTGGTTGGCTTGGCGATGTGACAATCGAGCATGTACCGAGAAACGAAAATAAACAAGCTGATGCTCTGGCAAAACTCGCTTCCACTCTCGCGACGAATGAAGAGGAAGCTCGGGTGCCAATATGCAGGAATTGGGTGATACCACCGATATTTGATGATGAAGACGGTGAAGAAGTAGAGAATCGCGTCGTGCAAGTGTGTGAGGTCGAAAAGGAAGATTGGCGCCAACCATTCGTAGATTACTTGAAGTACGAAAGGTTGCCAGATGATCCGCGCAGAAAGGTTGACATTAGACGGCGTGCGGCTCGCTTTATTTATTATAGAGATACACTATATCGGCGTTCGTTCGATGGAGTGTTCCTCAGATGTTTGAGCGAAGAAGAATCCATTCACGCTATGGAAGAAGCTCACTCTGGAGTCTGCGGTGCTCATCAGTCAGGCCCAAAATTGCATTTTTGAATCAAAAGGATGGGCTATTATTGGCCGTCAATGGTAAAAGACTGTATGGACTACGCCCAAAAATGTCAAGCTTGCCAGCTCGATGCGAACTTTATCCACCAACCACCTGAGCCATTGCACCCTACAGTAGCTTCATGGCCTTTTGATGCTTGGGGGCTGGATGTTGTAGGCC
>CM047880.1:9309485-9425423 GCA_026212405.1 Petrea volubilis
TTACTTATGTACCTATGCATAAGAGTTGCCTATATGGGCATGCATAAGAGTTGCCTATATGCCCATCCATATGAATACATAATTAAAGAAGTAGGTTTGTTGTTCTTTTAAACCATATGCTTACATATACATAAAGTTATTTTAAAAACTATATACATTCACCTATCCAAAAATATTGCTTATTCATGTACTTTGCGTGATATTTCTCTTGAAGTAGTTATTAGGCACTAGTTAGTTCACTTATTATCCCCAAGTTACAGGGTTATAAATATATAAGTATCATGTCACTTAAAGATTTTAATTAGTTATGTTATTCCTTAAATAATGATTACCACTCATGAGCAAATATGGTGAAATATCCTAACCTTAGCCATTAATGAGAACTTTAAGTGATCACCAAGCCAATCTAATTCATAAACTTGGCAAGACAATAAATTCTTAAGGTGAGTGTCATTACTCTCTTTTTTGGGGCATTGAACTATCTGTTATAAATAATATCGTATGGCTACCGTGTTCGATTTATGCTCCTCGATTAATTTACACTTTACTCTTAATATTGCAACAAAATGTGATTCTGGTTTATAAGTCAAGCTATATCCAAAGAATGTGATATTTTTTTAAAGTGAGCCATATTTGTTCCATCATGTTATATTAACTCTTTGGGGACGCTCCTGGGAGGATTCCTTTTTGGGCCTGGTACATGTAAAGGGTTTGTCAGGTAGAACAAACCGTCGAATAGAATATTTTATATGATACTATTTTGTAGGATCCAATTTCTACGTACAGCCCGAGGTTGATTATAGTAGCGTTGGATTAGTGTATTGCACGGACACATTGTACATTTCTATCCTATTTATTGTAAAGGTGGCTTCACAACAAGGAAGGTATAAGGGTTTCTGTTATAATTTATCTGATTTGGGTAGTTATAAGGTTAGAGATTCCGTTTTGGGCTCACTATCAATATTATGCAGTCTGTTATTGAAATACACATTTCACACTACGGCGCACTTTATCATGTCTTAATAGTTTTTGCATCTTGCTTCCGTTACAACTTGTATATGACTATACTGACCTTGCTACGTCATTTGGATTTATTACCTCGTTCCTTTCTGTTTACTACCTCAGACTCAGGATAAAAGATGTCCATAGGACGACGTCGCATCCCAGTTTATAGTTCATTTGTTCAATTTATTAGAACAACATATTCTGAAGTTTATGTTTTGCTGCTTGACATTACGAGTTTAGATATTTTGGTTTTGTACTCTTGGTGTACTTACCTTAATATATATATATATATATGTAATTCGCATTATAGTTTTACTTGCCTCCACTATGCCATAAAAGTCTTTTGGATTGAGGCATTCGTAATAGATGTCTCTCGCTAGTAAGGTGCTCAGTACGATCGACAGTAGGCTCCAATCATATAGGAAGGATCCTTACGAGAGGGGTACCGTAGTAGTGGTATTAGAGCCGAGGTTACAAACCATGTGTTAGAGTTATGAGTACGCATGTGCATACGTATTATTTGAGTTTGCTATCTTACTAATCAACTAGTTTGGTTGGTGACAGATGGCTACCTATAATACAGTGCCTGAGATAGGTTTTAGGGATGAGACTGCATAAGGAGAGAGTATGGGGTTACCATCGGGCAAGATCGGGATGGAGCAATACAAGTCCGTTGTGACTATCCATCTTTATACTATTATGCAAACAAAAACGAACCGGAGGGAAATATCCCTAAGTATGTGGCGGAATCCCTTATGCTAGATTGGGATCAGGTAATCACAGAGAGAGACAAGGCAAGGGAGTTGAGTGCACATCGAAACACTATGTTAGAAAATGCATACAAAGAGTTAGATATTTTACAGGCCTAGCCAGCTATAGAGCAAGCATGAGTTAACGACCTATAGCGGCAGTAAGAGAACCAAAAATGTTGAAATGATAAACTTAGAGCAACAACTTGAGCAACAAATCACTAATAGAGATAAGAAAATTGCAAACCTGAGGCGATACGTAGACTTGCGGAGTGGAAAAGCCGACATGAGGCAGTCCATGTTGCAGCAGGAGTGGAAAAGCTCAACACTCTTAGACAGCAATTGGGAGCCCTTCTACAGTAGCTTGATGAACTTCATGAAGCTTAGGGTGCCACACTATTAGAGGCTGAATCCATTGGAGAAAATGGTAGTTCTGATTAATTAAGGAACTAATGATTAGTGCTATAAACGTTTTGTGTATATATGCATGCTAACTACTAGGATTGGGGCAAGAGTCTAGTATTCTCTTTTATTTTGCTTAGGCTAGACCGTTGTGTGCATATATGTGCCTTAAGTGTGATCTTTGAATATGTTTTGTGTAAATGTTTGTGTAAAATATATGTAACTATGATATCTATAGGATGAACTTTAAGTGATATATGTGTACTTTAGTTAACTAGTGGTATATCTGTTCTTTAGATCCAACTCCATAACTTAGAATAAAAAAATTAATAATGGCATCATGAAATGAGCTACTCATACCTATCTGCATTCTCAAACAACCCCAAAACAAACCTATACTGAAGTAACACGATCATGGTAAAACAAAGACCAACCACCGGGATAGAGCCAAAAGAAAATCATTTCTCGAATCAAGGTAACAACAGTGACATACTAAGTCAAATGATTGAGCTTGGTGGGAAGTTGTGCAAACAAGTCAACAACAACAACAAAATCAAAACCATTAGTCGAATGGTAGGATGTTTGATAATTTCTTGCCCTTCAATCTACCGAAGTTTTACGGGGAACATGATGATCAAAAAGCCGAAGCTTGGTTAGCGGCACTCATCAAAATCTTCAAGGTTCTACATTGTAATGAAAGGCAACAAGTGGAATTTGCAGTATTCTTGATAAAAGAAGCAGCCCACAATTGGTAGAGGCTTGTGGAACAAAGGTGGAATGCAAATCAAACACCCGTAACTTGGGCAAACTTCTTGAAGGAATTCTCTGATAAGTTTATACCCTAAGTAGTACGTGATACTAGAGAAAAGGAATTTATGGACTTGATTCAAGGAATGTTTAATGTTGTTGAATATGAGGCTAAATTTGCTTGCTTGGTATAATATGCACCACACATAATGAACGATGAAAGGCGGAAAACTAAGCATTTCATTCAGCGTTTGAGCCCTGAAGTTTAATGGGCATTAATGGTGACTGGCATTGAGGAGTATACTCAAGTAGTAAGTAAATCAATGGCGGTTGAGGTAGAAATAAAAGAAATTAAATAGGTAACCAATAAAGGAAGCAAGAATAAGGCATCCAGCTCGGGAGGTGGAAAACAATTTAGACAATCTGATATAAGGGGTAGCAAGCGCCTTCGAGTCGGAGGAGGTTAGAACTTCAACCAACCTAGAAATAAGGAGAAGGTTAGATGTAATTATTGTGGACATCCCAGCTACACAGAGAAAGTTTGTTGGAAGAAGAATGGGAGATGTGTAGCATGTAGCAGCAATCAACACATGAATAAAGATTGCCCAAAGGCACAAAATCCTACTTCCCCTATTCGAACTCAAGAAGACAGGACTCAAGTCCCACCCACTGGAAGGCCAAGATTAAAAGCTGGAGCTTATGCACTGGAAAGAGATGAGGGACCCGATTCGACTGCCATGGTGGAAGGTAAAACTCAAATTTTGAACATTCCTATGAAAATTCTATATGACCTTAGAGCTACTCATTCTTTCATATTTGTGAAATTTTTGAATCGATTAGGGGTATCGCTAGAACCTTTATCGTATACTTTTGAAGTAAGCACACAACCCTAGGATATAGTTACATCACTAATCAAATTCTGAAAGGGTGCCTAGTAAGAGTTGATGGAAAAACGTATCCTACTAGATTAATAGAATTCCTTATTCAAAACTAGAATATAATTCTTGGAATGGATTAGTTGTACGAACATCAAACCTAGTTAGATTGTTTTGCTAAAAGAATCATTTTTAGAAAGAAGAACTTACCTGAGGCAATAACCCCCCTTAATTTCCCTAAAACTGCATCTATTATCTCCTTCGGTGAAGCTAAAAAATGCATCAAGGAGGAAGCAATTTGGTTTTGTTGCCTACTTGCTTAGCAAACTGAAGGACCAAATAAAGATAGAAGAGGTTCCTATTATAAACGAGTCCTAGGATGTGTTCCCAAAAAAATTGAATCAATTACTATCTCAAAGAGAAATCAATTACTACCATACCAGGGGTTGAGCCTTACTTGAGACCACCATACCAGATGGCTCCAGCCAAACTGAAGAAGTTGAAAAAGCAACATAACGAAGTGATAGAAAGTGGATATATTTGGCCAAGTACTTTACCCTGGGGAGCACTCTTTGTTAAAATGAAAGATGGAATGCCTTGGATGTACATTGACTATTGGGAACTAAACCGAATGACTGTTAAGAATAAATATTCACTACAATACATAGACGAGCTGTTTGATCTTCTACAAGGGTCACAAGTGTATTCTAAGCTAGATTTGAGACAAGGGTTAAAGAGGAAGATATTCCCAAAGCAACATTTAATATTCAATATGGACATTTTGAATTTGTTGTTATGTCTTTTGGAATACACCAGTGGCCTTTATGGACATGATGCATAGATTTTTCCGACCATATCTGGATCAGTTTGTGGTCATTTTTATTGATGACAATCTGGTATGCTCAAAAACTCTAGAATTGCATCCAAAGCACCTGCGGATTGCATTGCAGATGTTACAAGAAAAAAAATTATATGCAAAATTCAGTAAATGTGACTTTTAGTTGGAAAAAGTTACATTCTTGGGGCATATAATTTCCAACAATGGAATTGAAATTGTCCCATCCAAAGTGGAGGCTATCAATACTTGGAAGCATCTGGAGACCCCAACTAAAGTAAGAAGTTTTCTTGGATTAGCTAGTTATTATCAACGGTTCATGCAAGATTTTGTCTAAAATCACAAAGCCCTTGACCCTTGACTTAGCTGACTGGCAAGAATTTTCCTTACCAGTGGAATGACAGGTACGAAGCTAGTTTCCAAGAATTAAAGAGATGTTTGATCACAACCCCAATACTAACTCTACCAAAAGAGAAAGAGAATTTTTCCATCTATACTAACGCATCAAGAGAAATTTTGGGGTGCATGTTAATGCCAAATCGAAAAGTGGTTGCTTACGCATCATGGAAGCTTTGACCACATGAATGTAACTACCCAACTCAAGACTTGGAACTAACAACATTTACATTTGCATTTGCCAAATGGAGGCATTACTTATACAGAAAGACCTACGAGGTATGTACGGACCACAAGAGTTTAAAGTACTTACTCACCTAGAAGGATCTCAACATAAGACAAAGGAGATAGTTGGAATTCTTTGAAGACTATGATTCTAAGATCCAATATCATCCCGAAAATGCTAATGTAGCTACTGATGCTATTAGCAGAGCCAGATTAGCACAATGAAGCAATGGAATAGATGTAACTAAAGCTGCTCAAGAAAACTTTATGATAATATCTCATGTTGAAATAGCATATCTAACATTCCAATCTGAACTAATCACTAAAATTCGTAAAGCGCAAGAAAGTGATGAGAGGAGTCAGAAGCAAATGACCCATGTAATAGAAAATGCAAATGAAGAATATGGGATTGATGACATAGGGATTTTATGTTATAATGGTAGAATATGTATACTTGAAAGTATGAAGAAAGAGATTTTGGAGGAGGTACACAAGACACCATACATTGTCCATCCAAAAAGAACAAAAATATATCGAGATCTTAAACAACACTACAGGTGGACTAGTATGAAAAGAGATATCTTAAATTTTACAAAAAGATGTCTAACGTGTCATGTCAAAAGGTTAAGGGTGAGCATCAAAGATCATGAGGAATGTTACAACCAATACCTATTCCAACTTGGAAGTAGGACCAAGTCACTATGGATTTTCTAACCGTTTTACCTAGGGTAAGAGGTGGATATGAGAGTATATGGGTAATTCTAGATAGGCTGACTAAATCAATACATTTTCTACTTGTTAAAATAATAGATCGGGCAAAAACCTTAGCTAAACTCTACCACTACAAAATCACTAGACTCCATGGCATCTCCGCATGCATCATCTCATATAAGGATCCCAAGTTCACATTTGGACTTTGGAAAAATGCAAAAGACATGCAAGGACTAAACTACAATTTAGCATAGCTTGTTTTGGTATGTTAGCAAATCTATAACGCTAAAATTTGGCTTAACTCATGTGTATTTTCATTATTTTAGCCTTTACCAACCCAACATAGATAGATTTGATGTGTTAAATGATGAAGCTACATTAATCTTAATTCACATTTAAACAACATTAATAGTGCCTTAAAATTGTTGTTTTAGTATGTTTGCAAGTCTATAATACCTCAAATCTAGTTTAGCACGTATTTATATTCATCATTTTAGTCCTTAACAACCCAACACAAATAGATTTGGCGTGAAATTCCATCAATTAACTCATTTACCACGCTCTTTTAGCCATGAAAAGAGTTAAACGAAGCTATGTTAGTTTCATTCGCATTTAAAGAACATTAATCGGGTGTTAAAATGGTTGTTTTGGTATGTTTGCAAGTTATAATGCTCAAATTTTGTTTAACCTATGTTCATTTTCATTATTTTAGGATGTAGCAATCCAAAATAGATGGATTTGGTGTGTTAAACAATGAAGCTATTTTAGTCTTAATTCACATTTAAACAACACTAATGAGGTCTTAAAATGGTTGTTCTGGTATGTTTGCAAGCCTATAATGCTACAATTTGGATTAACTCGTGTTTATTTTTGTCATTTTAGGCTTTAGCAACCTAACACATATGGATTTGGCATAGAATCCCACGTCTAAAAGAGTTAAATAAAGCTATGTTAGTTTTAATTCACATTTAAAAAACATTAATCGGGTGTTAAAATAGTTATTTTGGCAGTTTGCAAATCTATAATACTCAAATTTAGTTTAACTCATGTTTATTTTCATCATTTTAGGCCGTAGCAACCCAAAATAGATGAATTTGGCGTGTTAAACAATGAAGCTATGTTAGTCTTAATTCACCTTTAATGCTAAAATTTAGTTTAACTCATGCTTGTTTTTGTCGTTTTAGGCTTTAGCAACCCAACACAAATGGATTTAGCATGGAATTCCATCCATTAACTTATTTGTCATGCTCTTTTAGTCATGAGAAGGGTTAAACGAAGGTATGTTAGCCTTAATTCATATTTAAACAACATAAATTGGGTCTTTAAATTGTTGTTCTAGTCTTGTTGGAAGTCTATAATGCTGAAATTTGGTTTAGTTCTGGTTTGTTTTCATCGCCTTAGGCTTAGCATTCTAAAACAAATGGATTTGGCTAGGAATTCCATCATTTAGCTCCTTTATCACTCTATTTTATCCAAAAAAAAAGGGCTAAACGAAGATATGTTAGTCATAATTCACGTTTAAGCAATGTTAATGAGGTCTTAGAGTGGTTGTTTTGGTATGTTTGCAAGTCTATAATGCTAAAATTTAGCTTAACGACCCGACATATATGGAATTGATGTGTTAAATGACTAAGCTATGTTAGTCTTAATTCACATTTAAACAACATTAATGATACCGTATAATGGTTGTTTTGGTATGTCTGGAAGTCCATAATGCTCAAATCTGATTTAACTCAGGTTTATTTTCATCATTTTAGGCCTTAGCAACCCAACACAGATGGATTTGATATGTTAAATGATGAAGCTATGTTAGTCTTAACTCATGTTTAAACAACATTAATGATGCATTTAAATAGTTGTTTTGGTATGTGTGGAAGTCTATAATGCTCAAATCTGGTTTATCTCAGTTTATTTTCATCATCTTAGGCATTAGCAACCCAATACAGATGGATTTGGCGTGAAATTTCTTCCATTAAAAGAAGCTATGTTAGTCTGAATTCACATTTGAGCAAAGTAAATCGGGTTTTAAAATTGTTGTTTTGGTATGTTTGCAAGTCTATGAGGCTCAAATTTGATTTAACTTGTGTTTATTTTCATCATTTTAGGCTATGGCAACCCAAAACAAATGGATTCACATTTTAGGCATTAGCAACCTGACATAGATGGATTTGGCGTGCAATTCCATCCATTAACTCATTTGTCACGCTACTACCAAATTTCGCTCTCTCTAAAACTCTCTCTAAACACGCCCTAAAACCTAGCCGTCGCCTGCCATGGGAGAGCCACCCGACGGTGGTGGCGCTGATCACCAACCTGCTGTCGTCCGCTCCTATGCAGCGGCTGTCGGCACCCCTATTGACCCTTTCATGCCGGATGCACGAGAAAGGAAAAAAACCTTTGATACTTCGACGTTTACACCAATTGGCTCCATTATCGACTATCATGGTGAACCTGCGGCTGTCTTTACTCATTCAGACCGAGAAATCCTCTGCAGACCGTTTCAGTTTGTGCTCGTTGGGAAGTTTTTGCACGACCATCCACCGTTGCGTACGCTCCGATTTATTTTCGGCAAGATGAAACTCAAGCGCAACTTCAGGTTATTCTTTTTTGACGATACACATCTGTGTATCCACCTCTACGACCATGATGATTATGCTAAGGTTTTTATGCGAGAGGTGTGGCACTTTAATGGATATCTGATGAGGGTGTTCAAGTGGGATCCGGATTTTGATCCCACTGTTGAATCACCAGTCTGCCCCGTTTGGTTCAAGATTCACCACCTCCCCCTCCACCTAATTCCAGTCCAAGGATTATACACCATGGCCGGCTGTATTGGTACTCCAGTCCGAGTTGATGAACCGACTGCAGATTGTTGGCGTCCGAGGGTTTCTAGGGTTTGCGTGGAAATTGATGTTACGAAACCTATGAAGAAGAGAGTTTGGGTGAAGGACGGGGATAAGGTTTATCAACAGCCGATTGAATGTGAGGGTTTGCCGAATTATTGCCGTCGCTGCCGTCGTCGAGGACACACCCTCCGAGACTGCTTCCACCCGCCTAGCGAAGATGAAGAGGCTGGTGAACTGCCAAAGTTCGCTGGAGATCTTCGGGAGAAACTTGAGGGAGAGCGCCCTACTAACCCACGGCTTCCCGAAACTAAAGAGGGAGGTGGCCCCTCCCAACGGCCTTCTACACCCTATGAGAATAACACTGGCGGGAGTCTGTCGAAAAGCTTACAGGTCCGTGAGTCTTCCAGGAACAAAGTTGCTCCGATCAAGCCCCCACACAACGCTCAGGACTCGCAGGCCAAGCATAGCACCTCAGTTATGAAACCTCAGGATGATTCACAGCATAGCGAATGGAGAGAATTCACGCCTAGGGCCGATAAGGGTAAACAGGTGATGGAGACTATTCTGCAACATTCGGAATCAAGAGAAGAGGAGGTGGCCATTACTAATCTGAATAATAAGTTTGCTGCGCTGGTGGAGAATGATTCAGAGGCGGAGGATCCCACTGTGCTGGAGCGTCCAGAATGCAGCGATGGGGTTTCGAAAGATGTCTCAGCTCAGGTAGATAGCATACCCAAAGATATTCCTAACGACTTGGAGGCTGACAAAGATCTACCCCTGGATGATGCTCATGACGGCGTGGATCCATACACCACTTCTCCCTCTTCTGATCAGAACGATGAGGAGGTCAGTTTCACCTTTCCAGAAACAAATTTGGCTCCCGCTACTGCCCCAGCGGATGATGATAAACTGGAGCCTAGTCTGCCTTCAACGCAAGTCCACATTCCCAGCCAGGAGAAGGAGGAAAGACCAATGTCCACGGCCAAGAAACGTGTTCCAGGTGCTTCTTCAGGTACCTCTGAACCAAAAAAAAATACTAAAAAGCAGCGGGTTGATATTCCCCCTCGTCTGACGAAGAGTAAAGCCCGGGCGAATCATTCTCATTCCCATACTAATTAAATGATTAATATGCTTATTTGGAATTCTCGGGGCCTTGGGAGCTGCGATAAACAACGTTATTTGGTGGAATTGAAACTTCGTCATAAATTGTCTATTTTGGTTATTATTGAACCAAAAATTAGTTTGAATGAGCGTTTGATGCTTAAGAAGCTACGATTTGGAGGGGTTATTTTGAATCCTACTAATCACATCTGGTGTTTCTATGATTCGAATCTTGTTGTTGATGTATTGATTAATGACGCCCAACTTATGCATGTTAAAGTCTCATCAGCGCTGTCGCCGAAACCGCTTCTTTGTTCCTTCGTTTATGGGCGTCATACGCGTATTGCACGAAGAGACTTATGGGAGCTTATGCGGTCTGTAGCTACTGTAGACCCATGGCTGATAGTGGGGATTTTAATGTGGTCCAATCGGTGGATGAGCGTAAAGGCTGTGGACCTCCCCAACTTGGCTCTATTGAGGACTTCGCGGATTGTATTGAAGGCTGTGGCCTTATTGATCCGGGGATTGAAGGCAATCAGTTTACTTGGAACCGAGGAAGGAGATGGGAGCGACTAGATCGTGCACTTGTCTCGGTTGGATGGATGGATTGGTTTCCAGGGTTTCGTACGAGGCATTTATCGCGTCATACTTCGGACCACTGCCCCGTACTTATTGCCCCGTCGGCACTTGAACAACGGGGACCGTCCGCTTTTTGATTTCAAAGGATGTGGACACGGCATCATACATTTTGTGAGGCTGCTAAGGCAAACTAGGAGCCTTCCACTGGTTGCTTTGGTATGCTAAATTTACAGCACAAGTTGGTTCGGTTGAAACACTTCTTAAAGACCTGGAATAAGGAGGTCTTTGGGAATGTGTTTGATAGAGTCACTGCAGCGAGTAAAACAGTACAACAAAGGGAACAAGCTTATGATGCCGACCCGTCGGACTTGAATCTTATAGCTATGAATCACTCCTCTGCCCTCCTCAACCGCACATTGGCAATGGAGGAAGATTATTGGCGCCAGAAGTTTTCTTGTCGATGGTTGCACGAAGGGGAACGCAACACACAATATTTCCCCAATTTGGTAAAGCAACGAAGGGTTAAGGCGCGTACTTTTACAATTCATGACCAGGGGCAGCAAGTGGACACCCCAGCTGAGATTAGAAAGTTAGCTGTTGTCTTTCTCGAACAGCTCCTTACGAAGGATGCGACTTCTCCGATGGTTGTCGATGTGTCGCACGTCCCCCAGTTGGTGTCTCCAACGGACTCGGAGGCGTTGTGTCATTAACCCACGTTGGACGAGGTTCGGGACGTGGTATTTAGTTTATCTCCTGATTCTGCTACTGGGCCCAATGGTTTCTCTTGAGTTTTTTATCAAGTTTGTTGGGATTTTGTGGCAAATGATGTTTATCAAGCTGTTCGGGATTTCTTTGCCGGGACCCCAATGCCCCGGGCCTTCACTGCCACAACTATTGTTCTTATCCCAAAGAAGGAGGCCCCTCTCTTCTGGGCAGATTACAGACCGATCAGTTTATGTAATTATCGAACAAAATCATGACAAAGCTTCTGTACAGCCGGCTATCTACCCTTCTTCCCTCCATAATTTTACCGGCACAATCTGGTTTGCTTACGGGCCGTGCTATCTCTGATAACATCTTATTGGCCCAAGAGCTTACGCATTCGTTGAATAAGAGAGTTAAAGGGGACCGTGTGATCATTAAGCTGGACATGGCCAAGGCCTATGATCGCATCCATTGGCCTTTCCTTCTATCCATGCTTGAACAACTTGGTTTTTCTGCACGTTGGATTCAATTAGTGCATAATTCTATTGAAAACTGTTAGTTTTCAGTGCTTGTCAATGGGCAAGGGGCTGGTTTCTTCCACTCTACTTGAGGTTTACGTCAGGGAGACCCTCTTTCGCCGGCCTTGTTCATCTTGGCTGCGGAGTGGCTTTCATGGGGGCTTGACCAACTTTTTCAGGCTAATGCCAAGATGCGATATACTGCTGATAATGCTGTTGTGATCTCGCATTTCGCTTATGCGGATGACATTATTATTTTTTCTAGTGCTAGGCCGTCTTGCCTCAAAAAACTCAAGGATTTTCTAGACCGCTATGAGCATAGTTCAGGCCAACTTATTAGTGCTTCCAAAAGCACGTTTATCCCTTCCAACAGGTGTTCCGATGGGAAAGTACGACGGATTCAGTGAATCATGGGGTATTGTCAAATGGATTTCCCTCTCAAGTATCTTGGAGCTCCTCTATACTCAAGACGTAAGAAGATCAGCCTATTCAGCCCACTTATTGAGAGCATTCACTCTCGGATGTTAGGGTGGGAGAAGGCTACCCTCAACTATGGTGGTCTGTTGGTTTTAATCAAAAGTGTTCTCGCTTCCATGCCCCTTTATTTAGTTCAAGTTTTAAAACCCCCGAAGAGTGTTATTGGGAAGATTGAGAAGTTATTCAATCGTTTCTTCTGGGGCTCCAACGGTGGTCAGCGGCACATCCATTGGTGCTCTTGGGAGGAGGTTTGCCACCCCATTGGTGAAGACGGTTTGGGTGTTCGGGCGCTTCGGGATGTTATTGACAGCTTCACGTGCAAGCTTTGGTGGAAATTCAGCAAGGGAGCTTCTCTATGGGCCCGATTCATGCACGCCAAATATGTTAAGGGGCGTCATCCTTCCGAGATTGAGGAAACGCGCAATGACTTGGCCACTTAGAAGAGAATGTGTCGGGGTCACCACCTTATGGAACTTGACCTACGCTTGGAACTTGGAAAATGGCTCGATTTCCTTTTGGCATAATGGTTGGTTGCCTGACGGCCCGTTAAAACACCAGGTTACACGTATTGAGTATCCTTTAGTTTCGGTTTCTCATTATATTGGTGCGGAGGCGTGGAATTTAGATCTCCTTCGCCCTATGCTGCCGACGACTTTGATTGATCAGATTTCTCAGGTTCCATTTGACCCACCTCAAGGTGACAAATTGGTCTGGACTCGAGGCGTACATGGGGATTTCTCGACGAGGCAGGCGTGGGATCAGGTACGGACCCCTAGGCCGACGCTCTCCCTTTATGAGAGCAGTTGGTCTCGAGTTCTCCTCCCAAATATCTCTATCTTTATTTGGCGACTCCTTAAGGGTTGGATTCCGATCGATCTTCGCATCCAAGCCAAGGGCATACAGCTGGCCTCAAAATGCTATTGTTGTGCCAAGGAGGAGAGTATCTCACACCTCTTTTTCTTGAGTACCAAAGCCTCTCGGATATGGGACTTTTTTGCTTCGATTTTTCGAATCACTCTCCTGGAAACATCTCATCCTCATTTGATGATTCAGGCTTGGAGGAAAATGCATACAGGTGATCATATCTTGTTGCTTCTCCCAGCTCTTATATTTTGGTTCATTTGGGAAGCAAGGAATGCATGTAAATATCGCTCTGATCGAATGATCGCGAGTGTGATTGTTAAGCGGGTGTGGCGTTATGTTTATCTATTGGGGGCAAGCGGTGTTTTTAAACCTTCACATTGGCGAGGGGTTGAGCAAGCTACCCCGTTCTTCCTTGTTCCTATTCCGGTTGTACGGGTGCCACGACCTATTCCTATTTTTTTGCCACGCACCCAGGTTGGTTAAAGCTTAAGACCAATGGGGCTCATAGGAAAGCGATGGGTTTGGCTGGAGCTGGTGGTATTGCGAGAGATCATCACGGAAGCGTTATCTTTGCTTTCTTGTATAGGTTTTTGCTTGTTTTGGGCCTTTCATATTTTTTGCTCTTTCCACTGTAATGCTATGGTTTTTTGAATAAAGGGGTTGGGGTCCCCGTCTTCAACCCTACGGCTTTGGCTGGTTTTTTCCAAAAAAAAAGAAAAAGCTCATTTGTCATGCTCTTTTATCCATGAGAAGGGGTTAAATGAAGCTATGTTAGCCTTAATTCACATTTAAACAATGTAAATCGGGTCATAAAATTCTTGTTTTGATCTTTTGGAAGTCTATAATGCTCAAATTTTGTTTAACTCTTCTTTGTTTTCATCATCTTAGGCTTAGCAACCAAAACCAGATGGACTTGGCAAGGAATTTCATCCATTAACTCATTTATCACGCTCTTTTATCCACAAAAAGCGTTAAATGAAGCTATCTTAGTCTTAATTCATGTTTAAGCAATGTTACCAAGGTCTTAGAATGGTTGTTTTGGTATGTTTGTATGTCTATAATGCTTACACATCTATCATGCCATAAGTCTGACCACTATCCTTTGCTTATTGCTCCATCACTACAAGGTTTGCAGGCCCTCTGGCCTTTCAATTCCAAAAATTGTGGACACGACATCACGAGTTCTATGACACTGCCAAATCAAACTGGACTCTCCCCGGTATGTTAAAGCTTCAGCAGAAACTTGTCTATATGAAAAAGTTTCTCAAGTAATGGAACACTGAGGTATGTGGTAATGTGTTCGACAAGGTGGCTGCAATTATAAGGGTTGTTCAGAGAATGGAAAAGAATTATGATGTGGATCCCTCGAATACTAAACTTATAGAGATGAATCAAGCATTGGTTGCGCTCAATCGAGTCCTTGCTAGGGAGGAGGACTACTGGCAGCAAAAGTCGTCCTCTCAATGGATGTAGGAAGAAGAGCGGAACGCCCAATTCATCCATAACTTGGTGAAATAACATAGTGTTAAGAGTTAAATTTTTAATATTTCACATGAAAGGAGACTAATTAGACGTCCGAAAGAGATCAAGGCATCAACGGCAGTTTATTTTGAACAAGTGCTTACAAGGGAACATGATTATATGATCAATGCGGAGTTCTCACACGTCCCACATTTGGTTACTTAGGCATACTTTGATGTCCTTTGTGCCGTGCCATCTAGGGAAGAGGCTATTTTTGATAGATGCCCAGACTTGGTAGCAGGACCAGATGGATTTTCCTCTGTTTTCTATCAAGTGTGCTGGGATTTCGTAGTTGATGATGTCTATGATGTAGTCTGGGATTTCATTGCTAGCACCCCGATGCCGAAGGCTTTCACTAGTACTACGATTGTTTTGATCCCAAAGAGGGATGCCCAAGTATCTTGGGTAGATTATAGACCTATCAGCCTGTGTAATATCTCAAACAAAATCATGAATAAGCTGCTCTATAGTAGACTCGCCGGTCTCCTCCCGTCGATTATCGCATCTGCACAATCAGGCTTTCTCACAGGAAGGTCAATTTCCAGTAACATCGTATTAGCACAGGAGCTAACCTACACTCTCAACAAGAAAGTTAAAAGGGAGTGTATTATTCTTAAACTTGATGTGGCAAAGGCATACAACTGACTCCATTGGATGTTTCTTACACGTATGCTCCAATAATTGGTTTTCTCAGAGAAATGCCTTCATCTTGTCCGAAATTGTATGGAAAATTGCTGGTTTTCTATCCTTATGAATGGCCAGGGTGCAAGTTTTTTCCATTCAATAAGTGGGTTACGCCAAGGGGACCCGTTGTCGTTAGCCCTTTTCATTTTAGCTATCGAGTGGTTGTCACAAGGCTTGGATAAGATGTTTGAGGTGAATGTCAAGATGCGCTACATTGCTGATAATCATGTGGTGATATCGCATCTTGTGTATGCAGACGATCGATGTGATGATTTTTGCCAATGCTAGGGCATCAGGGTCGATGAAAATCATGGACTTCTTAGGAAAATATGAGCATGTCTCGGGACAACTTATCAGTGGAGCTAAAAGTACATTTGTTCCCTCTACGCGGTATTCTCTATGTTAGATTCGACGCATTCAAAGGATAACTGGCTTTGGGCCAGCAGAGCTTCCAATACAATATCTTAAGGCCTCTTTGTATGTGGGTTATAAGAAGGTCAGTCTATTCACCCCATTGATTGAGATGATTCGGGCCACAATTTTGGGTTGGGAGAAGGTCGGCCTCAACTATGGTGGGCGTGTGGTCTTGATCAATATTGTATTGATGTCCATGCCATTACACCTTATTAAAGTCTCGAAACCCCCCTAGAGGTGTGATTAGTAAGATTGAAAGGATTTTCAATAGGTTCTTTTGGGGTTCCTGTGGTGGCCAACATACATTGGTGCTCTTGGGAAGAGATTTTCTATCCTACAGAAGAGGGAGGTTTAGGGGTGAGGGGCCTCAACGATATGATTGATAGTTTTACTTGCAAATTATGGTAGAAATTCTATAAGCAAGAGTCTCTTTAGGTACGGTTTCTGCAAGCCAAGTACTTGAAAAATCAACACCCTTCTGAGGTCAAAGAGATACGCAATGACTCGCCTATATGGAAACGAATGTGCCATAGGCGGCACATGATCAATCCAGACTTGGTATGGCAAATTGGGCATAGCCATATTGCCTTCTGGCAAGATAGATGGTCACCTAAAGGGGCTTTGCAACACCTAGTTATGAAGGATACTTACCTATGTCGACCTGTCTCACAATACTTGACGAATGGGGCATGGAATATAAAAAGGCTTCCTTAGAATTTTCCATCCTCGACTGTGGAGAAGGTGGTCGAGGTGTTAGTTGATGATCTTCTTAGTGACCGCCTCATTTACGTGAGAGGGCTTCAAGGTGAGTTTTCTATGAAACAAGCATGGGAACATGTTCGAGCCACTAGTCCCGGATGACCACTATTTGGGCATATTTGGTCTACACATATTATCTCTAGCATCCCCATCTTTATATGGAGATTTCTGAAGGGATGGATGTAATACCCTCACGCTATTATATCGTACTTACATTATTATTTTATTATTAACATTATTACAACTGTCATTGCTGCTATTATTATTATTATTATTATTATTATTATTAGTAGTAGTAATAGTAAAACCCTATTAGGCTTAGGACTATTAGGCTAATTCTATTAGGTTTAGGAATCCTTCATGACCTATAAATCCTACAGTATATCAAATTAGGATTAATCATTATATTTAATAGGAGATACAGGGTTACCTACAAAAGAAGACATAAACCTATTAACTAGAGAGAAAATAGAGACAAGATCCGGCCTTTATCAGCAACATAGGATTAACGACTCGAGATTGATATTCAGAGAGAGGTCACCTTGTCTTGTAAGTAATAAAATTTGTTCACGTTTTAATTGTCCAATCAGATTTGCTGCCATAATTGAACAAGTTAAGCCGTAAAAATTGACTTTCTTCAAGTACCAAGAAGTTATCGTTCAATTATCAAGAATTATCTACACATATGTAGTTTTTTGTCTTGGCCTAGTATGCGTATCACTTTGTAGAGTGGCATGACTTCTGGTTTTTTTTTTGTTGACCTAGCAAGACATATGCATGTATCTTCTTGTGTTTTTAATTCCACAAATAATGGTGTGATAAATTAAATTATGATAGCAACAGGTCCACAATTGGAATCAAATGAAACATGATTCAACCAATTGTCTTTGATTTAGGATTGCTATGATTACAATATAGGGTACTAGTTATAATTGTAGTCATGATTATTCTAATCTAAAATTATTGCAATTCATAAGCAGTTGTGCGACTTTATTTTCTTGGAATTCATGCATTAATAATCTTATCAATATATTTGTCCATGAGTTATGAAGAGGAATACACATAAATATATGTATCTATATATATAGGTTAATTATAACCTAGATCTTGGTTTTTAGAGAAGCATTATGATAGGATTTCAATTTTTATGAGTTATTCCACTTTGATATAACATTACATGATAGCTTATATTCATACTCTTATATTATTGTATTCATACGATCACGCTTAGTACCCGACCAGTAAAATCTTGGATATCATAGGAATTCAAATAGATTAAGGTAAGTGATTTCTTCCCTAAAATATACTTTTAAGTGGTTAATATACTTTTATAAGTAGTATGAATATAAAAATATACTTATTTATATTGTTTTGAAAACTCATAAGTGGTTAATAGATGAATTTTTTGCTACTATTATTAGTTTTATGAGGATTATTTCAGATTTTATTCCATAAATGTGCTTTCCATTACATGCATTTCCAAAGTGTGAATATTCCTCCAATTGTCTTCATAACATTTGACATATTTATTACCATTTCCCAATATCAAATAATTGATATAAAACCTTATGCTTCTAGAAAAGTTCATTATTATTTGTTGTTTTTGAATTTTAGTATGATTTTGGGGTTAATTTACAATTTGAACGGTAACGTACTAATTTTCGATATTCAATTACCAATCTTGGAAAATTCATCTATTAACCACTTATGAGTTTTCAAAACAATATAAATAAGTATTCTAAACTTTTATGCATGGGGAAGATGCAATTTTGAATAAATTACATGATTTTTCAAATTTTAGAGGAATTTGACATTCTAACACAATTTGCAAAATTCTATGTCCTAAATTGCAATTTTTCAAAGTTATATGTTAAATTTATAATTTCTGGGAAATATACATATAATTTCAGATTTCTGGGTATTCATAAGGGTCACTGTTAGGTGACGAAAGATAGAAAAGTGCAAACTATGTGCTTTATATGTGCATTATGTGCAAATCACACACACGAGCACCTTATGTGATTAAGTGATGTTTCCACTCAATCATGTGTTGATTGTGGATTATATGATTATTTTAGATGGAAACGAGGTCACCACAAATGAGTTAGAAGAAAAAGAACCCTTGGAGGCCTTTACAAGAAGAGTTACTGTTAATGTTCCTCTGCGTATTTTGTATTTTGGAGTACCTCACGTTATATTTCGATGTTGTTTTGCATAAACTCTCTCATGTAGTATGAATACCATAAGATTTTGTATATATGCTGTGAATGTAATGTACGTTAACGGGGTCGTTACAGAAAGCATTTGGAAGCCTCTTTCGCAATAAAGTTACTTTTGTAATTTGTTTGAAAATTTAACTCTTGTATTTGTACAAGTTTTATGTACAAACTATTATTTATTTTTAAGAAAATATAAATGAATTTTGGGGATGTTACATAAGACACACGCACCCACACTCACCTTGTTCTCAACATGCAGAACGCTCTATATTTATAGTATATCTTCTAACCCCCCCACCCCCCAACACACACATATATAAACCCTTCTTTTTATATACATATACATAATAGCCCTCTATACATCCCCTTGATTCCATAAAATACTCTTGAAAGTATTTTGCTTCGTTTCACCACATTCTCTAACACTACCTCACAGATACACTACTTCTAAAATAAAAAGAAAGAAAGAAAGTAGAAGTAAGAAAAGGTAGAATCTTGCCTAGTTCATGAGTTAGTTATTCATGTTAGCTCTCTATTCTTCCCTACTAGTTCCTAAGATGTAACTACAAGTTAGTTACCATCAAGGTTCTAGTTGTATAGATATATACATGCATTTATTGATTCTAGTAGTATATGTTGATGTATTTATGATACTAAATGCTTAGGAAGTAGAGATTGCTTTAAGTGCATAAAGTGAGTTTAGTCTTGCATGTTGATGCTATAAAATGATAAAGAAGCATGTTTTATGTGTAGCTATGCTTTAAAAGAAAGTATGTCAACTATACTTTATGTTCATAAAATGAGTAGGAAAGCATGTATAATTACTAGTTTCATATATGTATTAATATTTCATATATGTGTTAGTAAGCTGAAAATTATGCTTTATATGAGAAATCATGTGAGATATGTGAATTACGTGTGCTTGATGGGCCCAAAAGTGTTAGGGGTGGATGTGATTAAGTTCGGTCGAAATAGGCTATTGAGCTTGCTGGTCTTAAAATAGTTCTCGACCCTTCATCATTGCCTAATTCCTCTTTGCATAGACGGAGAGTTTCATGTACTGAAGTGGTTGTAGGAAATTTGGCATATGACCGAGATATGACCACCAGCATGATTTGATTGGGATTTAGCGTGTTTTGGTTGGAAAGTGAGAATGATGGCACAACGAGATAAGGTAGCCACACATAGATGTGGAAAAAGGTAGAAAATGTGAAAATTATGTGACTATATGCTCAAAAAATTACATGATTATATGCTCAGATGATTATGTAACAATATGCACATATTTCACACACGCACCTCATAAGATTATGTAAGATTTCTACTCAACATGTATGTTAATTTTTTTTTATATGATATTTTAGCCGAAAATGCATTGGAATTTGCAAATGATAATAACGGAGAGGGACGGTTCGAAGCTTTTGTCTAGTTATATGCAGTTGGGATTTTTTTTGTACGAATATGTAATAAGTGACTTATATGTAAAATTCAGTTTCCTCAATAAAATCGTTAGTTGTATGTTTTCTTAAAAATTAGTATGTTACATAAAATTAGCTAGAAGTTTCAGGTCATCACATAAGCAACATTAATGATGCATTAAAATGGTTTTTTGGTATGTTTGGAAGTTTATAATGCTCAAATCTGATTTAACTCGTGTTTATTTTTGTCGTATTAAGCCATAGCAACCCAACACAGATGAATTTGGTGGGTTAAACGACGAAGCTATGTTAATCTTAATTCACATTTAAACAAGATTAATGACATCCTAAAATAGTTGTTTTTGTATGCTTGCAAGTCCATAATGCTCAAATTTGGTTTAACTCGTGTTTATTTTCATCATTTTAGGCTGTAGCAACCTAAAACAGATGGATTTGGCATGTCAAACAACGAAGCTATATTAGTCTTAATTCACCTTTAAAAACACTAAGGGGCTTTTAAAAAGGCTATTTTGGTATGTTTGCAAGTCTATAATGCTAAAATTTTAAATAACTTATGTCTATTTTCATCATTTTAACCTTTAGCAACCCAACACAAATGGATTTAGCGTGAAATTCCGCATTTGAAAGAGTTCAACGAAGTCATGTTTGTCTTAATTCAGGTTTAAAAAACATTAATCGGATGTTAAAGTGGTTGTTTTGGTATGTTTGTGAGGCTGTAATGCTCAAATTTGATTTAACTTGTGTTTTGTTTTCATTTTACGCCGTAGCAACCCAAAATAGATGGATTTGGCGTGTTAAACAACGAAGCAATGTTAGTCTCAATTCACATTTAAACAACACTAATAAGGTCTTAAAAAGGAATTTTTTGTATGTTTGCAAGTCTATAAGCCTAAAATTTGGTTTAACTCGTGTTTAGTGTCGTCATTTTAGCCTTTAGCAACCCAAAACAAATGGATTTGGCGTGGAATTCCACGTTTAAAAGAGCTCAACAAAGCTATGTTAGTCTTAATTCAGGTTTTAAAAACATTAATTGGGTGTTAAAATGGTTGTTTTGGTATGTTTGTGAGTCTGCAATGCTCAAATTTGGTTTAACTTGTGTTTATTTTTATCATTTTTGGTTGTAGCAACCCAAAACAGATGGATTTGGCATGTTAAACAACGAAGCAATGTTAGTCTCAATTCACATTTAGAAAACACTAATGAGGCCTTAGAAAGGTTGTTTTGGTATGTTTGCAAGTCTAGAATGCTAAAATTTAGTTTAACACATGTTTATTTTCGTCATTTTGGGCTTTTGAAAGGCCAATATAGATGGATTTGGTGGGGAATTCCACGTTTAAAAGAGTTAAACAAAGCTATGTTAGTCTTAACTAACTTTTAAAAAACATTAATCGAGCCTTAAAATGGTTGTTTTGGTATGTTAACAAGTCTATAGTGCTCAAATTTGGTTTAACTCGTGTTTATTTTCATAATTTTAGGCTATAGCAACCCAAAATAGATGGACTTTGCGTGTTAAACAACGAAGCAATGTTAGTCTCAATTCATGTTTATACAACACTAATGAGGTCTTGGAAAGGTTGTTTTGGTATGTTTGCAAGTCTATAATGCTAAAAGTTGGTTTAAATCGTGTTTATTTTTGTCATTTTAGGTTTTAGTAACCCTACACAAATGGATTTAGCATGGAATTCCATCCATTAACTCATTTGCCATGCTCTTTTAGCCATGAGAAGGGTTAAACGAAGCTATGTTAGCCTAATTCACCTGTAAATAGTTTAAATCGGGACTTAAAATTGTTGTTTTCATCTTTTTGGAAGTCTATAATACTTAAATTTGGTTTAACTCTTGTTTGTTTTCATCTTCTTAGGCTTAGCAATCCAAAACAGATGGATTTGGCAAGGAATTCCATCCATTAACTTGTTTATCACTCTCTTTCATCCACAAAAAGGGCTAAACAAAGTTGTGTTATTCTTAATTTACATTTTAGCAATGTTAATAAAGTCTTAGAATGGTTGTTTTGGTATGTTTGCAAGTCTATCATGCTAAAATTTGGCTTAACTCGTGTTTATTTTTATTATTTTAAGCTTTAACAACCCAATGCATATGGAATTGATGTCTTAAATGACGAAGCTATGCTAATCTTAATTCACATTTAAATAACCTTAGTGACACCTTAAAATGGTTGTTTTGGCATGTTTGGAAGTCTATAATACTCAAATATGATTTAACTGGTGTTTATTTTCATCATCTTAGGCCTTAGCAACCTAACACATATGGATTTGGTGTGTTAAGCGATGAAGCTATATTAGTCTTAACTCACATTTAAGCAACATTAGTGACGCCTTAAAATAGTTGTTTTGGTATGTTTGAGAGTCTATAATGCTCAAATCTAGTATATCTCGTATTTATTTTCATCATCTTAGGCCTTAGCAACCCAAAACAGATAGATTTGGCTTGGAATTCCATCCATTAACTCCTTTGGCAACGAGTTATCCACAAAAAAAGATTAAATGAAGCTATGTTTGTCTTAATTCACGTTTGAACAACATTAGTAAGGTCTTAAAATGATTGTTTTGGTGTGTTTGCAAATTTGTAATGCTCAAATTTGGCTAAATTCAAGTGTATTTTCTTTATTTTTGGCTTTACCAAGCCAACACAAATGGGTTCGATATCTTAGATGATGAAACTATGCCAGTCTTAATTCACACTAAAATAACATTAATGGCACCTTAAAATCATTGTTTTGGTATGTTTGCAAGTCTGTAATACCTCAAATCTGGTTTAACACGTGTTTATTCTTATCATTTTAGGTCTTAACGACCCAACACAGATGGATTTGGCGTGAAATTCCATCATTAACTCATTTACCATGCCCTTTTAGCCGCTAAAAGAGTTAAATGAAGCTTTGTTAGCCTTATTTCACATTAAAAGAACATTAATCAGGTGTTAAAATAGTTGTTTTGGTATGTTTGCAAGTCTATAATGCTAAAATTTGGTCGAAGTCATGTTTATTTTCATCATTTTATGTTGTAGCAACCCAAAGCAGATGGATTTGGCGTATTAAACAATGAAGCCATGTTAGTCTGAATTCACATTTACACAACACTAAAAGGGTCTTAAAAAGGTTGTTTTGGCATGTTTGCAAGTCTATAATCTAAAATTTGGTTTAACTGGTGTTTATTTTCATTATTTTAGGCTGTAGCAAGCCAAAACAGATGGATTTGGCATGTTAAACAATGACGTAACATTAGTCTCAATTAACATTTAAACAAAGCTAATGAGGTCTTAAAAAGGTTGTTTTAGTAAAATTTGGTTTAACTCATGTTTATTTTCATCATTTTAGGCTTTATCAACCCAACACAGGTGGATTTAGCATGGAATTCCATGTTTAAAGGAGTTAAATGAAGCTGTGTTAGTCTTAATTCACATTTAAAAAACATTAATCGAGTGTTAAAATGGTTGTTTTAGTATGTTTGCAAGTCTATAATGCTCAAATTTGGTTTAACTCGTATCTATTTTTATCATTTTAGGCTAGAGCAACCCAAAACAGATGGATTTGGCGTGTTAAACAATGAAGCAATGTTAGTCTCAATTCACGTATATACAACACTAATGAGGTCATAAAAAGGTCGTTTTGGTATGTTTGCAAGTCTATAATGCTAAAAGTTGGTTTAAATTGTGTTTATTTTTGTCATTTTAGGCTTTAAAAACCCTATATAAATGGATTTGGCATGGATTTCCATCTATTAACTCATTTGACATGCTCTTTTAGCCATGAGAAGGGTTAAACAAAGCCACATTAGCCTTAATTCATATTTAAACAACGTAAATTGCATCTTAAAATTGTTGTTTTGGTCTTTTTGGAAGCTATCATGCTCAAATTTGGTTTAACTCTTGTTCGTTTTCATCATCATTGGCTTAGCAACCTAAAACAAGTGGATTTAGCAATGAATTCCATCTATTGACTTGTTTATCATGCTCTTTTATCCACAAAAAGGGCTGAACGAAGCTGTGTTGTTCTCAATTTACGTTTAAACAATGTTAATGATATCTTAGAATAGTTGTTTCGGTATGTTTGCAAGTCAATAATGATCAAATTTGGATTAACTCATGTTCATTTTTATTATTTTAGGCTTTAACAACCCAACACATATATAATTGATGTCTTAAATGACAAAGCTATGTTAGTCATAATTCATGTTTAAATGACATTAATGATGCCTTAAAATAGTTATTTTGGTATGTTTGGAAGTTTATAATGCTCAAATCTGGTTTAACTCATGTTTATTTTCACAATCCTAGGCCTTATCAACCCAACACATATGGATTTGGTGTGAAATTACATCCATTAAGTCGGTTTTCACATTCTTTTAGCCTTGAAAAGGGTTAAACGAAGCTATGTTAGTCTTAATTCATGTTAAAACAACTTTTTGGGTCTTAAAATTGTTGTTTTGGTCTTTTTGGAAGTCTATAATGCTCAAATTTGGTTTAGCTCTTGCTTGTTTTCATTGTTTTTGGCTTTAACAACCCAAAATAGATGGATTTGATATAGAATTCAATCCACTAACTTGTTTATCACACTTTTTTAGCCATCAAAAGGATTAAACGAGGCTATGTTAGTCTTAATTCACATATAGACAACATTAATGATGTCTTAAAATGGTTGTTTTGGTATATTTGCAAATCTATAATGCTCAAAGTTGGCCCTACTCATGTGTATTTTCATTATTTTATGCTTTACCAACCCAACACAGATGGATTTGATGTGTTACATGATGAAGCTATGTTAATCTTAATTCATGTTTAAACAATACGAATAGTGCCCTAAAATCAATGTTTGGGTATGTTTTCAAGTCTATAATGCTTCAAATCTAGTTTAGCACTATTCATTTTCAACATTTTATGCCTTAACAACCCAACACAGATGGATTTGGCATGAAATTCCATCCATTAATTAGTTTATCACGCTCTTTTAGCCACTAAAAGAGTTAAACAAAGCTATGTTAGTCTTAATTCACATTTAAAAAATATTAATCGGGTGTTAAAATAGTTTTTTTGGTATGTTTGCATGTCTATAATGCTCAAATTTAGTTTAACTCCTGCTTATTTTTATCATTTTAGGCTATAGCAACCCAAAACAGATGGATTTGGCGTGTAAAACAATGAAGCTATGCTAGTCTTAATTAACATTTAAAAAATACCAAGGGGGTCTTGAAAAGGTTGTTTTGGTATGTTTACAAGTCTATAATGCTAAAATTTTGTTTAACTCACGTTTATTTTCATTATTTTAGGCTTTAGCAACCCAACACATATGGATTTGGCTTGGAATTCCACATTTAAAAGAGTTAAATGAAGCTATATTAGTATTAATTAACAATTTAAAAGCATTAATTAGGTGATAAAATGGTTTTTTTGGTATGTTTGCAAGTCTATCATGCTCAAATTTGGTTTAACTCATATTTATTTTGATTATTTTAGGCTATAGCAACCCAAAACAGAAGGATATGGCATGTTAAACAATGAAGCAATGTTGGTCTCAATTCACGTTTAAACAACACTAATGAGGTCTTAAAAAGGTTGTTTTGGTATGTTTGCAAGTCTATAATGCTTAAATATTTGTGTTTCTTTTCGACATTTTAGGCTTTAGCAACCCAACACAAATGGATTTGGTATGGATTTCTATCTATTAACTTATTTGTCATGCTCTTTTAGCTATGAGAAGGGTTAAATGAATTTATGTTAGCCTTAATTCGCATTTAAACATTATAAATCGGGTCTTAAAATTGTTATTTTGGTCCTTTTGGAAGTCTATAATGCTCAAATTTAGTTTAACTCTTTTATCCTAGCTTCATAGTTTAATTATAAGGGTTGCTAAGGCCTAAGATGATGAAAATAAACACAAGTTAAATCAGATTTAAGCATTATAGACTTCCAAACATACCAAAGCAACCATTTTAAGGTGTCATTAATGTATTTTAAAAATGATTTAAGACTAACATAGTTTCGTCATTTAACGCATCAATTCCATATGTGTTGGGTTGTTAAAGTGTAAAATAATAAAAATAAACATGAGTTAAGCCAAATTTGAGCATTATAGACTTGCAAACATACCAAAACAACCATTATATGACCTCATTAATATTGCTTAAATGTGAATTAAGATTAAGATAGCTTCGTTTAGCCCTTTTGTGGATAAATGAGTTTTTTTTTTTTGAAGAGCCGACACATTCCCATCGTAGGGTTAGATGGGACCCCCTTTATTCATAAATAATCCATCGATTACAGTGGAAAAATAGGAGAGTACATCAAAGCTAAAAATAGATAGAATAGGTCCCTCTAAAACCCTATACTAAATGGACTGTCGAAACGAAGGCATCCATAGCCTATCTAGTCTAAGCAATCATGTGATCTGACCTGTTAACTGTTTTGGCTTCATCACTCTAGTTTTGTCTTGTATCAGAAGCCGTGTTCGCCAATAGGTCCACTGCCCAATTCCCTTCTCAAATTAAATATGTGCATTTAACCCAAACCTTACGCATCAACAACTGAATTCGTATGACTAAGTGGGTTATAGACCGACTCACCCTCCCTTGCCGATCCATAATATCAATCATGGCACTGTCATCCAATTGAAGCCAAATATGATCATATCCCCTCTCAATTGCCAATCTTAAACCTTCATGAGTAGCGTATGATTCTGGATAGGTATTTGTCTTGTCCCCCAGGAAAGCAAAGAATGCAAAGATCACTTGATCGGATTGATCCCGGGTAACACCTCCCAGCCCTGCTAATCCGTTAATGCACCTAAATGTCATGTCCGTGTTAATCTTAAGCCAAGGGGGATTCGACCGAACCCACGATACTAGCACTGTCTACCACCTGTGGTTCTCTTATGGGAACAAGGAAAAATGGGTCTACATGCTCAGCACCTCACCACTGCAAAGCCTTAAACTGTCCATTCTTCCCCAAAAGATAAACACAATTCAAAGCTTCTTCACAATATAACTAGCAACCATATTGTGGTGTCGGTATTTACAAGCATTCCTAGCCTCCCAAATATACTAGAGAATCAAGATAGGCACGATAACCTTAATATGATCTCCCTCATTTGCATCCCTACATACTCGGAGCCACAAATGAACCTACTTAGTATTCGACAAGTTAACCCTAAATACGCCCACAAAGAATTCCCAGACACGAATAGCTTTGGGACTAGTGAAGAACTGATGTGCTATGCTTTCCTTGTTAGCACAACGGTAGCATTTAGAGGCAATCTGGATACCTTCGCATTCATGTGCACATCAACAGGGATCCATTCTCATGCCCCAGATCTAGGACGTAACACGGCAATGCCCCTTAGCCCAAAAGGACCTAGAGATACCAAGCCACGGAAATAAGAACATACTAAAAACCATAAAATATTTATTGAAAAGCCTTAGTCAAACATCACAGCGGAAAAGATAACAATCATAACTATTACATCTCCAGTTCAAAAACATAAATAAAAACTAATCTATAATAGTCTTAATAAACAGTCATTCAAGGAAACAACAAAAATAAATAGCGATCACTAAAATTCTCTAAGTAGGGACTTCTTCAATCCCATAACCAACCCCAAAATTGTTCCTCGTTACCTTCTTCGATACTATTCTCTGCAAAAGATTATTAGTGGTATGAGCGACACTCGCCCAGTAAGGGAGCTTTTGACCTTCTATCAAATTTGAGCAAGTTGCACACACACACACACACACACACACATATATATAGCATAAAAATCACACTTTGCAAATATAGACAAGTTTCAAAAATTAACGTTTCCCACTTTTAAGTAACAGAACAGATAACAAAATAGAATCAGACAAATTCATTTATATATCCATGCTCGTGAACATTCGAAATCTCTACTGGCCAACTTGATCAAGCCCTAACTATAGCCCCGTTAGGCGAGTTCAGACACTACTATCATTACCTATAGGAGGGCCTTAACTACAACCCCGTTAAGTGGGTTCGGATGCTACTATTATTACTTATAGGAGGGCCTTAACTACAAATACATTAAGTGGGTTCGGACACTACTATTATTACCAGTAGGAGGGCCTTAACTATAATCCTGTTAAGTGGGTTCGAAAATTGCTACTGTACCCTATCTTAATTTACATATGTATAATATAACAAAAAACCCCCTTGAGGGCAAAATAGTTATTTCTATTTAGGGGATGTAATTTGTAATTACCCCCTCAATTCAAGGGGGTAATTGTAATTTCCCAAAAGGGTAATTTTGTAAGTTCATTCTTTTTAAGTGTAATTTGTAATTACCACCTCAATTCAGGGGGTAATTGTATTTTTTCATAGGTTGGGGTATTTTTTGTAAATAGGGTATACCTCGGGGAAGATAAACGTAATTCGCCCTATTAATTATTATGATTTATATATTGTATTCTATTTAAACTTCTTTACCAATATTATATAGACAAAATTATTAATCTGATAAAAAAATATATCATTACAATTCGGATTGGCATTTTTAACAGATTGAATTACTGGAATCCATATCCTATTTATTTATTTCTTTATAATCGGATCTGATCTATTTAATATTTTAATCATTCGAATGTACTAAAATCTGAAGCTGATTTGGATTGAATTCGAATTAAAATCCGCTCCATTAACAACCCTAGATACAGAGTTGTACCATTTTTCTCCAAATACGAGCATTCCACCCCACTAAAGTGAAGATTCTTTTATGGATCGGATGCATGCACCATGCAATTCAAATTCAATCACGTGTTATGTATTATTTATTAAATATATACATGTATATATAATATGTAGTTAAATTTAGACCATCGAGTGTATAAGTGGAACCATATACCAAATCCATATAAAAAACTTTCCTACTAATGCCGCCCTATCGTAGGTCCCGATGTCGGTAGAAAGATGAAACATGTGGTGGTGGCCCGCACCACCACAAGAATGAGCCATGGAGCCTCGATCAAATAATTATTTTTGCCAATGGCCGATAAAGCTCAAGAATACAATTATTGGCTTAAGAAATGAGCCAACCTAAATGTCATACTTTTCCATGGGCTCCTATTTCATTAGGTCAAAATGAGGTTTTGTGATGCCCCAAAACCTCTGGTTAATTATAAAATCATCTATTTTAACCATCTCACAAACCATGCTAGCATAAAAGGTAATGAAACCAAACATACGTACTAATATTCCAAAAGGGAAGTTTACATAATTCGTTTATTACATGTACACAAGATTAACTTTCAAGTTTCTAGCACAACACATATACATAATTAACTAAACACCTCGAAGCGCCCTCCTAAGTCTTCCTCATTCCTATCTTCCTGTGTCTCAAATCCGGCTAAAACATAATAGAAAACAATGTCAACATATACACATGTTGAGTAGAAATTGGCATAAAACATGAGGTGTTCGTGTGAAATTGTATATTGTCACAAAGAGCACATAAAGCACATAAAACTATATAATTTCCAGCTCACAAGATCATAACTTTCCAACACATTGTTATCGATTTCCACCTCGACGGGCGGCTACCTTATCTCGCCGTGCCGTAATTCACAATTTCCAACCAAAATCACACCAAAATCCACCAATCCCAACCAAAAACACATCGGTGGTCATATCCTGGGTATATGCCAAAATCCTACGACCCACAACCAATACATGGAATACTCCGTCCATGCAAGATGGGAATAGGACATGGATGGTGAGAACTTTTTAAAGACCTGCAAGCCCATTGCCGCCCGGTCGAACTCTAGCCCCATCCACACCGAAAACACGTACGGCCCTTATACACATAATTCCAACACATTCGAATCACAATTTCATCACCATAAAAACCGTTTCAACTCAGATTCAGCAAGGAGTACAAAAATTTCCAGTTTTTGGGAATCGACCCTTACGAAGGCGAACAGAAATTTCTAGCCTTCAAACTACTAAACTTCCAGCTTAAAATCTACTAGAATCCACACATATGTTCCCAAGGTTGTAAAATAGACTTTTATTTAATAAAATTTTGAATTTCCAGTTTACGAGACCTGGAATTTTCAGACTATGACGCGAAACGTTTTAGCGCGCAACTTCTGAAATTTCCAGCTTTCGTAACCCAAAATTCCAGCTTTGAAAAACCTGTAAATCCAGCTTATTTTACACTGAATTTACAGTTTTAAAACCAGGTTTTCAGTTAGGAATTTTCGGATTCGCCAGCCTTGCAAAAATTGAATTTTGCAGCCTCAAAAATAATATTTTCTGCATGAATAGTAATTCCAGCATATGAACAACTTGAATTTTCAGCTTGGAAAACTTAAAATTCTAACTTCTAGCACATATATAAAACTCTAACAAGGTATAAAACATGATAACATAGCATTCAAGCATCATTTTAGCATAATTGCAACACATGACCCTAGCCGGATATGTCTCCGGTGAAGACCCTCCGACGCTCAAGTCAGAATACGAGTAGGCAATTGGAAGGTAATAACATGCGTAAAAGTGAATTTGGAAAGCTTACCCCCTATGAACAGTAACGTTATGCTATTTATAGTAATTGGAGATGGGTGGGCCGGATTAAGGTAAGACCGACCCAGCCTTGTTATTCGTACAGGGAATATTCTTTGGCACACACCATGGAGGCGTCGGGTACACCCATTATCAGAGACGGTTATTTTTGGGACCACTTCGGGGATGGTGCGGGACCACCAGAGGAGAGTGGACCACTTCGGGGATGGTGCGGGACCTCCCGAGGAGAGTGGGCCACTCATCGAGGATGTCGCGACACCGTGGAGAAATGTAATCGAATAGACATGTGATGCCGGGGCGTGTTGGTAAGCTGCGCTCGGCCTCCGTCATCAGTAAAGAAGCTGTCGCCTAATCGGACTTGGTCTGACACGTGACAACTCAAGGTTGGAGGTTTGTACTGAGTTGGCGCCGACGTGGCCAGAGGCAGATTCGGCCACGTCATTAGTCCCCCCAGTTCATGGTCTGATCGGATCCACATAGAACGAGCAGGCCATGAACTATTCGAGAAGGTGCCGCTTGTGATTCCACCCACACATTCCCGATCAGGCGTTGGCGGTAATTTTGAAAATTGACCGTTGGGATGTGGCCGTTGGTAATAATTGCAGGCATCGGTTAGACTTCTCGAGGAGTATTTTTACTGCCCTATAAAAAGGGGTTCCAGTCGCGGCTACAGGAACGTCATTTTGAAATCGAGCTAAGATTTCATTCCGAGCATAGCCCTGAGAGCACCGAGCGCATAGGAAATACTTCGAGCAACCAAACTCTTCCTTCGACCAGCCAAAACCTAGGTACTCTTTCTTCCTCGATCTTTTCCATTTTGACGCTTCCTTTTTCATTAAAGCTTCCTTGGATAACCATGAGTGGGTCCGAGGGTAGTTCCAATAGCCAGAATAGGATGATGCAGTCCTGTCTCGGGGAAGGCTTAAGCGACATAGACTTATCAATTTCTTTGGAGACTGAAGCCTCTTTCGAAGGGGCATCGGACCCGTAGACTAGGCCATAGGGTGTGTCGCTCATTGCAGTTCGAGGAGTAGTCCGGTAAGTCCAGAGCATGCCCGGGAGCTCGTCAGCCCAATTACCTCGAGTGTCAGCCAAAGCGGTCTTGTGTCCGTGGAGAATTGTCCGGCTGGTGACTTCGACTTGTCCATTCACCTGAGGGTTCCCCACGGGGGTGAATCCCTTCTCGATCTTAAGGCTAGAGCACCATTCCCTCACCCGATGGCTCTGAAACTGAGTCACGTTATCGGAGATGATAACTCTGGGGAGTTCGAAGCGGCAGATGATGTTTTTCCAAATGAAAATTTTGACAGTCGAATCTGTGATCTTTGCTACGGCTTCTGCCTCGGCCCACTTTGTGAAGTATTCGACGGCGACGATAACTAACTTTCTCTGCCCGGGGGCCTGAGGGAACGATCTGAGGATATCTATTCCCCATTGGTCGAATAGCCACGAAATTTCAACATTTTCCATCGGGCCGGCGGGCTGGTGAACGAGGTTGGCGTGCATTTAGCATGCTCGGCACCATCGGACAAAGTCAAAACAGTCCTACACGAGGTTGGGCCAGAAAAACCCTGCTCGGGATACTTTCTTGGCTAGGGATCGCGGTCCGGTATGGTTTCCGCAGCACCCTTGGTGTGCTCCTCGATGACCTCCCGCGCCTGCTGTCTGCTTAAATATCGTCGAGGAGGTCAATCAAAGCTTTTCCTAAACCGGCGCCCCTGCCCATCCAGGGCATAGCGGGAGGCCTATCGTCGGAGCCTCTTAGCTTGGACGGGACCCTCGGGGAGAATGCCATCCTTTAGGTAGGCTATTAACTCGATGATCCAATCCTCTGGGGATTCGATAGTGAGCACACACTGTTCCGTCCCGAATCCGATTAAAGGTGCAGATGAACTCAACATGGTTATTCTCCTTTTCTTTGTTCCCTTCATCGAGCAAGCTAGCTTTGACAATTGGTCCGCCCTCTCATTTTTCGCCCGAAGGACCTACTCGAGCGTAAACTTGGCGAACATTTCTCTCAAGTTATTGACCTCCTCGAGGTACTTCCTCATCGACGCCTCCCTGGCATCGTAATTCCCGTTGACCTGCTTAGGCACCACTTGCGAGTCGGTCAAGGCCATCAGTTTGTCCACGCCCTTGTCCAGGGCTATTTTCATTCCTGCAACGAGGGCTTCGTATTCCACTTCATTGTTGGAAACCAGAAATTCCTGCAAAGTCGAGCTCGTTACCCAGCTCGTCCCGTAAATAAATACCGGCTCCTCCTCCAGAATTCGTAGAGGATCCATCGACCATAAGGGTCCAAGCTTCTTTGGATCCGTCTCCGTCCTCGGAGTCATTTCTACAATGAAATCTGCCAATACCTAGGTGTGAACGGCTATGCGGGGCTGGAACTGAATATCGATTTCCCCGAGTTCGAGGGCCGCCTTTACCAGCCGACCAGACACGTCGGGCTTGGTCAACACCTGTCTCAACGTTTTGTTGGTTAGAACTATGATAGTGTGGGCTTGGAAATACTGCCTCAGCTTTCGGGCGGAGTGGACCAAGGCGAGGGCGAGCTTCTTGATTTCCATATAGTTCTGTTCGGGGCCCTGGAGGAGGTTGCTCAAATAGTAAACTAGGCGGCGGACCCAGCCGTCCACATGAACCAAAACCGAACTGATAGCGTTTGAGGAGACCGCCAGGTAGGCGTAGAGGGGTCTCTCCAGAACGGGCTTCGATAACAAAGGAGGCTCGGTCTGGTAGTTTTTCAATTCAAGGAGGGCACGCTGGCAGTCCTCGGACAACTTCCAATTCAGAACCACCCTTAGTGCCTTGAAAAATGGGAGGTTCCGGTCCGCCGAGCGGGATAGAAATCTATTGAGGGAAACTATTCTTCCTACCAACCTCTGGACTTCCTTTACCGAGCTAGGGGGCTCGATGTCTAGGATGGCATGGATTTTTGAAGGGTTGGCCTCGATCCCTCTATGGCTGACTATGTATCCGAGGAACTTGCCTCCCCGGACCCTGAACATGCACTTGTTGGAGTTGAGCTTCAGGCCATACTTCTGCAAAATTTTGAATGTTCGAGCAAGGTGCCCGAGATGATCGGACTCCCACTCACAGCGGACTATCATGTCGTCGGCATAGACTTCGATGGTCTTGCCGATCTCCTCCTTGACATAAAGTTGACCAGCTTCTGGTATGTAGCGCCGGCGTTTTTCAGTCCAAAGGGCATCACAAGGAAGCAGTAAGTCCCCATTGCAACAACAAACGACGTCTTTCCCCGATCCTCCTCGGCCATGTAAATTTGTTAATAGCCTTGGAAGGCGTACATCATGCTTATCAACTCGCATCCCGCCGTCGAGTCGATGAGTTGATCAATTCAGGAAAGGGAGTAGTGGTCTTTGGGGCAAGCTTTGTTGAGATCGGTGAAGTCGTTGCACATTCGCCATCGGCCGTCACCCTTTGCAACGATGACCACGTTGCATAGCCATTCAGTGAATTGGATCTTGATGATGTAACCTATCTTGAGCAGCTTGTTGACCTCCTCTCCAATGATCCGGTTGCGCTCTTCACAAAATATCCTTTTCTTTTGCCTCACGGGCCTAATAGAAGGGTCCACATTGAGGCGGTGGACAATTACTTCAAGGTCAATCCCTGGAAAATTCGAGGCTTTCCAGGCAAAAATATTGACATTTGATCTGAGAAATTCGATCAGCATAACCTCACTGTGTGGTTCGAGGCTCATTCCGATCCTCGTGGTCTTGGTCGGATCTCCTTCAATGGGCTGGATAGTCTTGAAATCTTCAGTTGGTGTGATTTTTCCTTCCTCGATCCGCCTCCGCTTCGCCAGGTCGAGCTCGGAGGACTCGGGAATTTCGATGATCAGGGAGTTTGTGTCCACTGGTCGGGGTGCCAGAATCTTCTTCCTCTCAACGAAAGCCGAGTAGCACTTTCAAGCATCCAGGATTCGACAGGTGACCTTTCCCACCCTAGTGGGGATTGGAAACTTCCTTTTTAAGTGATACGTTGATACCACTGCACGAAATGTATTGAGGGCCGGCCGCCCTAGAATGATGTTGTAAGCGAACGGGGCTTCCATGATCAAGTATAGGATCATTAACGTTTTCTTTCTCGGAGCTTCCCCTAATGAAGTGGGGAGCTGGATCATACCGAGGGGAACCACCTCGGATCCCCCAAAATCAATGAGGGGGGTCTGCACGGGGGTGAGCGTGTATTTCCCCAATTCCATTTTCACGAACGTGCTTGCGAAAATGATGTTGGCGGAACTCCCGTCGATCAGAGTCTTGGCCACGGAGTAGTTGGCCACATCCAGGTTGATAACCATTGGATAGTCTGGCATCTCTTCGAGGCCCTCGGTCTTGGGAATATGCTTGTGGTCTCGATCAGTGAACTCGAGCGGCTCATCCGCGGGGGCCCCTGCCATCTCTCATGGTAGTAACGCTCCTCGATATGGTGTCGAGCCTGATCGAGGTGCCTTTCCACCTGCTTCCTCCTACTTTTGGTGTCGCCACCACTCGGCCCGCCAGCTATAGTGTGAATCAAACCCCGGGTTGGGAGATTGTCTTTGCATGGCGGGCTGCTTGTCGGCCCGTGGAGCTGGAGTATGGTCCCTTTATGGGGAGCGTGATCTTTCCCTCCTCGGGGACCCGGAGACATCGTCCACGGAGGACGGGGAGCGATGTCGGCGGCTGCCCTCACCCTTGTGGCCTAGCCCTTTCTTTTTGACGTATTTTCTTAATTTTCGGGCAGTCCAAGTCGATGAGGTGCTGTGTCTCTTTCTTGAGGGCGAAGCAACCCTTGGCATCCCGGTTACCCACTTGTTTGTGGAAGACGCAGTATTTGTTTCCCTTCTGGGGGCTCCATCTTTATCTTGGATCTTCCTCGGCCTTTGGAAGATCGTAGGGTCGTTGGTGTTAATCGTCGCAAAGATTTCCTTCCTCGACATCACCAGAGGAGTGAGGTCGTTGTGTCGTCGGCGATCTTTCTTCTCCCCAGCGTCAGGTTTCCTCTTGAACCTCATGTTCTCGATGTTCATATACTGTTGGGCGATGGACATGACCTTTTCCATAGTGACCGGACGCTTCCTGGCCAGGTGGTCCCAGCATGCTTGGTTTCGGATGGCCCCCATTATTACGTCGAGGAGGAAGTCCATCTGGACGCTCTCAACTTTGAGCAGCTCGGTGTTGAATCGATTAAAAAGTCCCTCAAGGACTCATTGTCCTTTTGTCGTATCTTGTGTAAGTGGGATGGAGGTAGCTTGGCCAGACTCTTCGTCTGGAAATGATTAACAAATTTCATTGCCAAATCAGTGAAGCTCCTGATCGAAGCAGGGGCTTGGCGGACGTACCACTGCGAGGCCACGCCTTGGAAGTTCGTGACCAGCAGCTTAGTCGCGAAGTCATCATCGATCATGTGAACACGCATAGCGTGCTTGAACTGTATCAGGTGCTCATTGGGATCGGCCTCCCCGTCATATCGGGGCAGGTCCGTGGGGATCCTGACTCCTCGAGGCACCCGGGCCCTCTAAAAGTTGTGGCAGAGGGGATCAGTCCCGTCGAGCGCAGAGTATCAGAGAGCAGATCCCTGACCAGAACGGTGTGACACCTTCTCGAGTCTTCGATTGAGGTCTTCCATCCGGTGCGATAGCTCCCCGATGTCATCATGGGGTCTCTCCCCACGGCGGACCTCGTCGATCCGCCTCTGAATCTCCGTGGCCTGGTGGGAAATTCCCTCCAGGCGCTCCCTGTAACTTCGGATAGGGTTCCTTGATGAGGCCTCTACGGAAGACTTGTCCACTTCCTCGACGAGACGAGGAGGTCGGGACTGTCTTTCTCTTCAGGGCTCCCTTGCAGTAGGAGCCCGTTCGCACACTTGCGCGTCATCTCGCTCAGTGTCGGCTACCCGAACACCTCGGTTACCCGAACACCTCGCGGGGGGCGAAACTCCTCCCTCAACACGTGAGGGTCTTCTGCGGCTGCGGTCGGGCAGGGGTTTGGGTCCTCCCACCCTCTGATTTCACACAAGAGCGCGTTGAACTGATCGGTCGTTAGAACGACGAGGTTCTGCACGACGTGAGGTGCGGGCGCCACTCCGGTAACTTGTGGAATGGCTTGGGACGGAGCGTTGTATGGCTCCGGGATATTGATGGCAAGGTGTTGAATGGGATTTGTGGGGGCAAGGGGTTGTTCGAATCCCTTATCTCCGTTCCAGTCCGTCGTGTGTTTACCATTTTCTCACTTGCTTGAATATGCCACCCTCCTTCTAGCGCCAAAATTATGTGGTCGGATATCGTACGCGGAACATGTCACTTCGAGCAAAGGTAATGTTCAAGTATGATAGTCTGAAGTTTGTCCAAAGTCCGAGTAAGGGTATGAGTATGCTGGTCGGGTCCTATTCAGCAAGGATGGAACACACGTGAGCCTAGGTGGATGTGTTTCCAGCGAAGACCCTCCGACGCTAAACTCCGAATTCGAACGGGTAATCGGAAGGTAATAACGTGCGTAAAAGTGAATTTGGAAAGCTTACCCCCTATGAACAGTAACTTTATGCTATTTATAGTAATTGGAGACGGGTGGGCTGGATTAGGGTTAGACCGGCCCAGCCTTGTTATTCGTATAGGGAATATTCTTTGGCACGTGCCGTGGATACGTTCGGTACACCCATTGTCAGAGACGGTTATTTTTGGGACCACTTCGGGAATGGTGTGGGACCACCCGAGGAGAGTGGACCACTTCGGGGACGGTGCGGGACCTTCCGAGGAGAGTGGGTCACTCATCGAGGATGTCGCGACTCGGTGGAGAAATGTAATCGAGGAGACACATGATGCCGGGGCGCGTTGGTAAGCTATGCTCGGCCTCCGCCATCAGTAAAGAAGTTGTTGCCTGATTGGACTTGGTCTGACACGTGACAACTCAAGGTTGGAGGTTTATGCTGAGCTGGCGCCGTCGTGGCCAGAGGCAGATTCGACCACGTTAAAAGGAAAGAGATAGGGCCGGTTTTCTTTGTGTGTGTGTGTGGTGATTTTTGTATTTTTTCTAAGTAATATTACTTAGAAGATAATAACAAGAGATAGAATTAAAATAACATTAAGTCATTTTCCCAATTATACCCTAATTGGCCAAGTATATGACCTAATATAGCTTAAGTGTAGCTCTACATTAACATGAGCCAAGCATGTATTCTTGCATCTAGAAGGTATTTTGCAAGTATATTAATACATAGTATCTAGCAACTTGGAGGATAAGATTTAACACACACCAAGTATTTAACATTTTCTATTTTTTCTCTTCCAAAAATCCCCAAAAAACGTGCACCCCCCTATTTATTCAGAAAAATTGTAAGTTAATTCTTGTCAATTGTATATTTATGCAAGACATAATATCAAGGGGTAGAAAATACAATTTATTCATTTCTTAGGGGTTTTTTTCCATAAAGTCATAAAAGTTACGGTAAAAATCTTCTAAGTCTAATATATATATATATATATGAACCGTGTATATATATCTATATGCATCCATGTATTTTTCTTGAATTTTATGATTTGTACGGTGATTAATTAAAACAAGAATGAACCCTAAACTTGTACATATTGCACTTAAAACGAATATGTATCACAAAGTACTAAAATTATGGAAACTCATGCATAGAAATATGTGAATTGTACACCTTTAGATATATCCATATATATATATATATATACATAATCGAAATAAGAATTCAGGTCCTTACAGGTTTGGAGAGCCAAAAGGTCTAGTAGCAACAGCATCCAGGCCCCTTCCGAACAAGTGGCCTAGCCGGGTCCAACAAGATATTTCTATTAGTTGTCAATTTGGATAAACGTAAATGCGTATCTACCGATCGCCTCAAACATTAAGTCTATTTTATTTATAGCTTACCATTGCTTTGGAATCAATGGGAAGTGGACAAGATTTTAACTACCCCGTTACGTTCTTCTAGCAATAAATGGGAAAAATATCGGCAAAAAAGGGGCGTAAAGATCGTTTTTTTCTCATCCAATGATTCTCAAGCACAGAGTCACTTTTCTCTTTCTATCAAAACAGTTGTCCTTAAATCCATTCTCAGCTAAGTCAGTTTGATATATTCGGAGATCTCAACTCTATCCCCGCTTTTATATATTTTCTTGGTGCTCCAAATTTTTTGATCACATATGTGACAAGTAAAATCAATTGTTACAAGAATTGAAACATATCATGAAAAAATAAGTCACCAGGTAGATTCAATTAGCAATAAAATGAACATCATTTTTACTTAATGCATACCAATATTGTCATCCTTACGACTTTTATATTAGTATTATTATTATTTTTGTTATTATTATTTTTTCTTGTAGGAAACATTTCTCTCTTATATTTCAAGAAGTTTAATTCACCTCTTTAAATTGAACTAATCGAAATACCAACATTTAAACTTAATAAAAAGTATGTTTTATCCTAATATATAAATATTTAATCTTATTGTCTTGATTTGAGTGTTAGGATAATGAGATGAAATATTTTTATACCATAATAAAGGATATTTAAGTCATATTTAAAAAATAGTATTTTGACTGATTAATTTTAAAATTTGATTTTAATTTTTTTAGTATTTTATAAATCTAATAAATATATCAAAATAGTTTGAAATATATATTTAAATAAAAATTAAAATATTTTTAATTATAAGTTATTCAAATTTTTAAACACTTGACTAAATTATATTTTATTATTAATTTGCACACCATCGAGTCTGCTTGATCTATTTGTACTTAATTAATACTTAGATTTTCTTATACTCAATGACACAAATCATTTTTCCTCATATTTCTTAATAGATGAACGAATACTTGGGCTATTTTATTTACCAAAAGAAGTTATGATACAAAAAAAAAAAGAAAAAAATTCCAACAAGAAAATACTGAATGTGATAAATTGTTCACTTTAAATTATGAGAAATATTAGCACCACGTATTAGTCTAGTCTCCCGTGTCCATTGAACACAGCCCTCGATTCATTTTTTTGCTTCGATTCAATCCCATTTTTCAAACTGGAGAATGCCATTTTGCCCTCTCAAATTACATTTGATGTTACTTTTTACCTTCAACTTTAAAAATTGACACTTTGTCCTCTTTGCGCATATTAGCTAATTTGACTTCTCATGACGATTTTACCTTTATATATATTACTCAAAATTGATCCATTTTACGATCTTTATCTTTAATTCGATCATAAAAAGAAAAGACATTTACTTCTTTTTTGTTTTTCAATTTTTTGCTTAGGATGATGCCATTGTGAAATGATTGACTCGAATTGAGGGCTTTGCTTGAGAGATTGCCGGTGATCTTGCATAAAGGGATGAATGCATGTGACACTAGCTGATTTTGTCCCAACGTAAGCTCTGTGACACTCAAATTAGTATTCAAGCAAAATAGTGAGAGGCAAGAGACAAGTAGTAATTTACAAGAGAAGGCTAATATTGCACAATTTACCAACTAACTGGGGTGAAGTGTATTTATATGTAATGGTCGTGATTAGAAGTGTTTGATGGGGGTTGGTCCCTCAATTTTTAGTCAGAGGACAACAAGGCATGACTCTCACTTTAGTTGTCTTTGGGGACCGTCCCCAAAATGAGTTAGCCATGCTTAGCCTTTAATGAGATGTTTTAATTTTTGCAATTAATGCATATCCCCGCATTTAATACCAAAGATATCTACCACGCTACAGCATTAATCACACTTGAGACTCACTCAACTCCTATAGTGGCGTCAGAAGAGGTTGGTGGGTCGGATGTGTATGCGTGTCAAAGTGGATGTAACAGTCATGTGTTAGGTGGGCTCAGTAGAGCCAATACTAAGGGATGACATTAGAGGGTCTATTGGGCCCGAATGCCAATTCTAGTTCCTGGACCCACGAGACCTCTAGCCTCTTAGGCATCTCGGACCTGTAGTTACTGGGACTTTCGAGATCTTTCTTCAACTATCATTTCCGAGGGCATTAGGCAATCTCCGAAATAGTGCATTCGGATTTGCCTGCAAGTGTTTCTGAAGGGCTCCTTAGGGGGTTGTGCTTACCCTTAGTTTACCTAGAGGAAAGCAGGCCCCTAAAGAGGTTCCCCCAAGAGCCTTTTTCTTCCTTTCAAGGGCCTACTAGGCAAGTTTTCGTCCTTAGAATATGTTTGAACCATCACTCGAGTGACATGCTCTCTTCCCAACTAGTGCTTGATGACATGTCAAGCCATGTGGAGTTATGCCATAGCCCCCTTGCCCCCCACTTTTTGGCTAACATTGTCGTCTGGCCAAAAGTTGTTTTTAACATGCTACCCTTCGAATTTGAATTTTGAAAGAGCATTTGTTTTTCTCTTGAAAAGACGTCCCTATTAATGTCATTAGACAGCATGCACCATTTTAAGAACGTTGAGCCTAGGGCATTGAATCCCTGAATATGACGGCGTGTCTTTTTTTCTTGTCCAGAGCCTAGAAATACTTCCTCTCTCTTTCCTCCTCTATTTTTTTCTCTTCATTTCCTATTTGAAGAAGTATCAAATGTGAGAGAGAGAGAGCGGAGAGAGAGAGAGAGAGAGAGAGAGAGACATGAAAAACCTTTCTTCCCTAGGGAAGTGTGGCCTTTTTGGATTATCCACGTGTCGGGGCTTGTACCTTTTGGATGTTTGCCACATCATTAGCTTCCCCCCCCCCCCCAATTCTTGAGTTGACAATGATGTCATCTCAAAGAATCACTTAGTCGTTTGGACTACAAAATTATTCAAATATTGAATTTAAATTTGTCTCCTTCTGAAACGTTATGCCATTTAATATTTCTGATTGCCACGTGCCCTTTGGGGATCGTGAGGCGTGCGCCCCCACTGTATAGTTCTGCTGGCATATCTTTTTAGCAGAAAAGGTGCGCCGTTTTTTAATTATGTCACCTTGTAATGATGGCAAGTAACGTTTTGTATGGGGAGCTTTAATGGAGCCATCTGCCTTCAAAGTTTCATTTTTCCTCTATTGCAAAATTGTCCACAGAATTCTTAAAGAGAGACAAAGAGAGCCAAGTGCTCCAACTTCCCATTTTCAAAGGATTTCAAAGCGTCCATCTATAAGCAGGTTATTTCTATTTCTCTCTCCTCCTTCAAATATCTTTTCTTTCCTTTTCTCTTATTTCAAAAAGGGAAAAACCCGAAGATGGGTCCAAGACAATAACTTATTGATGAGACTGACCCTAATTCGAAAGAGATTGAGGCGGAGAGGGAGGTCCGTCTCCCTAACCCATTTTCTCTGACGGCGTCAACGACCACATTAGCCATGGGGTGGGGGGCATTAGAGAATATCATCTCTAGCTCCTAAAATTCTGCTAGGAGGGAGCCCCAATTAGATATTCCAGAGCCTTAACACCATAAATCGAAGAAGAAAAGAGTGGAGAGAGCTCTCACCCTGACGGTGCCTATGGCGAAAACGCCAAGACACAAGGCACCGAGATGGGCCAGTTCAGACTTCTTCCCTTTCTTGTGACATTACCAATAACATCTCAGAGGAGGAGTTAAGGTGGGTCAAGGATGAGTTTGGGGTGGAACTCCACCTTCAAATACCTGGCCCCTGCGAAAATATGGTAGATCCCCCTCCCGGGTACACAGCCTTCAACATACACCAATTCGAGGCTAGGCTCAGAATTCATTTCCCACTTGAGGTATATAGGCTTCTGGAGTTTGCTGGGGTGTGCCCAAGGCAACTGGTCCCTATCTAAGTCTAAATCATCATCAACTTTCATTGTGGTAATGAAGTGTTTAAACTAAGAGGTGAGCCCAGCTAGTTTCACCAAACTATTCTATTCCAACGATTTGGTGCGCTCTGGACCACCCGACGAAGTAGAGCTTGGGTTCCTATTCTTCTCGGCTTGATCTCCCTCCGTGAAGATCTTCAAGAAGCTTCCTACTTCTCATGGTGACAGGTGGAAGAGGAAGTTCATTTTTGTGAACGACTAAGGGCAACTAGGCATGCCCTCAAAATGACAGCCACTCCCCAACCTTTACTGGTACTCCTAGCACAAGGACGCCGCCTTCAACGAGGGTATTGCCAAAGACTCAGCAAATGCTAGATGGATGAGTGCTAAGTCCCTAAATAAGGAAAATATCCTCAGGGCTTGCAGGCGATCGAGGGCCTTTAGGGATCCAGGCCCAAATGAGCACCCTGGTATGAGGCATTCTATTCTCTCAAGGATTCCTCAAATGGGGCCCTCTATTATATTTCTTGCACTATTTATTTGTTGCTTGTTTTGTCTCGAGTGCTTCCCTCAACTGATGTGGTCATTCTTTTTATAGATTCCAACATCCTCATGGTTGCAAGGCGAGCGCTGATGGCGGCACTGGATAAATAAAGGCACTAAGAGCAATCAGCGCATCCTAAAGTTGTTGTCCAGCCTTATCACCTTCTCGTCATGTAGAAGATTCATGGCTATGAAAAGATAAACCAACCTAGAGAAGGCTTGTGTGAATGGTCCACGACTGATGATATCCTTCAATTTGAGCGAGTAAAGGCTATCCCAATTGTGGACATGATCTAGATAGAAGATTGCCAAGGATGGGCAGACACAAATCCTCCAAGTCAAAATGCTGAAGAGCCCTCATCTCAAGAGGCTCCCTTGAATACGTGAGCTCTAGTCGCTGGGAGTGTAGCAAGGGAGGTACTGCCTCCCACTTATAAAGACTGCCCGTGGGGAGGAATTCTCCTATAGCATCAGTCACTGCGCCACGAAAGGCCATGCCTGGGGTGACAATTCGCAAAGGCAGAACTGAGGGCTCTCGAAAGAGAGCTATTGAAAGGGATGACTCAAAAAGAAGCAAAAAGTAGAAGGCAAACCCCAAGGGCAAATAGAACAATCAACAAGCCCTGAGCCCAAGGACTCTAACAAAGAGAGTGACATCCTCAACTTCTACCAGATCCAGCAATTACGTCAACGTTAATGGACTGGAGTCCAATCTCAAGATCATAGGGAGGACTATGATTAGATAAATACACACATGAATGTTCAGTTCTTCTGTGGATTGCAGGTGAAAACCTACCATCAAGCAATGTATAAGTGCTCCTTAGCCGAGGTGGAGACCAATCTCGCGAACGTGTTGATTGCGGTAAGTCCTCGATTACCCCTTTCTTCCAATTGTTCTTTAATCCTTGTGTTATTTTTTACACGGCTCGTGCCTTTGCCTCAACATTTGATTTCCCAACCTTTCCTCAAGCGATCATCTATATTCTACTACGGCAAGGCACATTACCAGAAGTTGTACAACGAAGAGAGAAAGAAGCACATGGCCCCAGTAGACTTGCAAGAGCACCTCGAGGCCATGAAAGCATTAGCGGGGGATCACACATCCTTGAGCAACTCCCTCAAAGAGCAACTTGAGCAAACAAAGGTGCTCCTAGAGTCATCTCAGTCTCAAGTGGCTAAGCTCGAGAAGAAATGCACCTACCTCGAGGCTGAGGCAAAAAGGACAGCATCTGCCATCGAGGACATGCGACTCCAATACGACGCCACGGAGCATGAAAGAGCCTTCGTTAAAGACCATCTTGAAGTCATCAATAAGAAATTAGCTTAGGCCGTGGTTGATGCTCAGCGGTAATACGACAACAGCTTTAGGATAAGCATCGAATGGGTGGAGTAGCGCTTCCCATCATGATGCCACAAGAAGATTGAAAGGGCCATCACATGCTTCTTCAATAGCCCGAACTTGGAGTACCTTAGAGGCAGTGGACTTGGTCCTCAACCAACTGGAGGCTCGGGGGGATTTGGATAAAGGCTTTAATCTTGAGGCCTTAGATCTTAGCTTCAATTGGGAGTTGAATCCAACTTATCCTAAACGTTCAGGTGAGGTATGCAACTTTTTGGGGCAACGAGTTCAGCTTCACTCTACACCACCTCAACATTCCTCTTCCCGACAACCAACAAGAGGAGTGATCAGGCGAGGGTAAGGTCTCTCCCATTGTTGGGCCGAGCCGTACTCCACGTTAGGGTGACACAGATCCAAAATCTAGTGCATCAGGGAGTTTGAGGGTGATTCCAGTGCCGAGATGAAGGGAGGAGATGAGGATCCCATAGACATTAGCGATAGCTAGTCTTAGGTTCTCTTTTTGTAACTTCCTTTCCAACTGTAAACTTTTGTCCTTGATTTTTAATGAATTTGCCTCGTCTGGTTTTTTCCTTATTGCCTTGTTGTTTCTTCTGGGTTTCTATCATTTTGCACAAGTAACTTGATTAGTGATCCTCATACTCGTTCATGTTTGTAAACAATTACTTAATTTGGTAAGGTACTCTCGAAGAGCCCTATATAGAGAGAAGTTTTTTGAAGCAATTATTAGAACAATCGACACATATTTTGATAAAAACAAAGTGTAGTTCTAGTGCATGCATGGATTTTATTCAAGGTTTTAGGATTCAAAGTTTATTTACAAGATATGCCCTACTCCCCCCTTAAAAAGGAGCGTCCTATACGCTTACTTCAAAATGATAAAGCAAGAGAGTACAAGAAAGGGACTCATCTTATTTAAACATAAAATTTCCGAAGGTTTGAAGTATTCCATGGCCTTGGCAACGCCCTTCCTTCCATGTCCTTCAACTAGTATTTGTTGCTCGTTGAGACCTTAATAACTTTGTAGGGCCCCTTCCTAGTTCAGATCATACTCCCTTACATGCACACTAAGTCTCCAAGATGGAAGTTCTTGAGACGCACACCTTTGTTGTAGGCTCATGCAATAGAGGCTCAATACTTATGTATTTTGGCCCATGCTTCCGTTTTTCATTCTTCAAGGAGATTGAGCTCCACACTCTGATTTTCCTTATTCTTCAACTTGATAAAATGGGCAACTCAATCGGTGTTGTGCAGAATCTCTACTTGTATAACTGCCTGAGACCCATACACTTGGGCATAGGGAGACTCTGTCATGGCTATCCGAGGGGTTGTTTTGATGCCCATAACACTCTTGGCAATTCGTGGACCTAGTCTCCCTTCAGCACCCCTTGGGAGGTTCTCATGTTCTATAGAATAATCTTTTTAGTCATTTTGGCTTGCACATTAACTTGAGGATTTCCTACCTAGGTGAAGAGTTGCTCGATGCCGTGATCCTGACACCATTCTATGGTATTTTTACTTTGAAATTGTGTGCCATAATCTAAGATAAGGACTAGAGGGATCCCAAACCTAAACTGTGCTTCACAGCCTCAAAGCACTAAGGCATCTTTCAGTATTGCCTCTACTTCTGATTGGCAGGAGAATATTGAGGAGAGTCCTACCACTGTCACCCTTGATGCTCTACAAAGCTCTCGAAGACCTAAGTGAAAGAAGAAAAAAAAAGCCAATGTATTGAAGGGGGCTTCTCAGGGTACATTTAGGAATTGTGGCATGGGAATAGGTTGCCATTAAATGGTTGTGCATCCCCAAGACATAAGGTGTAACCTCAACGAAAATGAACTAGAAAATGATGCGAAAGAACTGTAGGATTGCTTTATCTACATGTGTTACTCAACAAAATAAGTTGTTCGCTGATGAATATCATTGCACGATGGTAGATGAACTCGACGTGGAAAGGTTTGATACTTGAAAAGGTTCTATTTGACAATATGGGAAGCTTTGCCATTTGAACGAAGAAATAATCTCGAAAGAGTGGCATCTAACACCAACCATTCCTTGTGTTATTCTTTTTATTTCAAACTTGCTACTCGAAGGAGTAATAAGATTTGTCTCCCACAATTAACTATTTTTTTGAAAAAGACCTATTCAAAGGCCAAAACCAAACATATCAAAGTAAAAGCACAATAGTGCATTCGAAAACAAGGGCCAAAAGAATGGTTCAGAAATTCAAAAATCTCTACAAAATAAAATAAATTATTTTGGCAATAGACTGCCATATCAAAAGGCATGCAGGCCTCAACAAAACCATAGGAAAGATTGGCCTTCCTAGCTACCGAAATCATGAAGCGGAGCCACGTTTATCGTAGATCGTTCCACTTGGCCCATCCATTTAACTGGCTGAAAGGTTTGATGTCAAATCAGCCTCACCTGCCTAGTCACCTACCTAGCTACCAAATTTTCTAGTTTGCGGAGTGCCTTCACCAAGAAAGTATGCTCGAAATCGAGTAAAAAAGACGTGATAGGAATCAGTCACCTTGTCGAGCTTAAGAGAGGCAACTTCTACTTGGCGATTATGTTCAACATCTATACTCTTAGCCACTTGGTAAGCACTGATATTAGCATCAGAGCGGCCTTTGAGTGCATCAACCTTAATCGAAAGGTCAAGGGTTTTCTAATCAAGCTTCCCCAACTCCGCAGTCAACTGCTCGATTTCTACAATTATTCTACTTCTTTTAGCTTTTAAAACTTGCTATTGTTTATCCTTCTTGCTTAATTGAACACGAAGAGACTTCAAGTGTTGAAGCAAGGCAGTAGTGGCAGAAATATGAGGTGCTAGAATGGTGGCATTACAGTGCTTACATGGTGTTCCCAAGCTTACCAAGTTCCTTCCTAACTCCTCATAGATTTTTTTTTTTCACTAGGAGCTAAGGCAATCTAGGAAACCTCCCTTAGGATTTCTTGTATAAGAGTCAGTTTATTCTCCATGATAGCTATAGCCATTTTAGTTTCCACTCCATCAGGAAGGACTTTCAATTGTTAGACACACTATTAGAGCTTCCTCCAGAATAGAGTCAATGAGTTCCATAACATCTTTGGCATTGCTCATTGGGATGGAGCTAGTTAAAGAGTGAGGGTAGATCATCTGCAAAAAAAGGAAAAGATTAGCTAACCTGAGATTGACATGAGTAAGAGTTATGAAAGTAAAAAGAAGAGGAAGTCACTAACTTGAGAACCACTAGCAGATGTCTTAGGAATAGAGAAAGCAGTCCAAGTAGGTAATGAAATAGGCTGCAAAATAAAGCAGGTCGTTAGAACACTACTAGAAAAAACAGATTTAGCCACGGATTTTGGCAAAAATCCGTGGCCCAGAAAATTAACCACGGATTAGCCACGGATAAAATCCGTGGCTAAAAGTGGCGTGGCTAATGTTAGCCACGGCCATTTAGCCACGGCCTTTACTCAGCCACAAATTAGCCACAGCCTAATAGCTACGGTCTGGCCATGGCCAATTTGGCCACAGAATTCTGGAAAATATAAGGCCGTGGCTATTTGGCCATAGAATTTTGGAAAATATAAGGCCGTGGCTAATAGCCACGGCCAGACCGTGGCTAATCTGGAAAAAAAAAAAGAAAAAAAAATGGAGACCCCCCCCTCCCACCCCCACCCAGGTACCCCCCCACCGCCGAACCAAGCCCACCCTTCAAAGAGCCATATAGATAATTTTAACATTTTTGCACTCTATAGGGTTTGAAACATGGACCTCATGGTTGCAATTGTGGCATCAAAGCCACTGAGCCACTTGACATCTTTGGTTGTGAAACGATTTGTCTTATATTTAACATATATCTATGTTATATTTTAAATTTAAATTATCTAAATAAATTATCTATATTTATAATTTATTAGTTTTACTAATTTTTGATTTATTAACCAATTTTTATTTTTTATTTCAAATATGTAGGTAAAATATTTATTTCGACAATTCCAAATGCTAATTTTATTTTCCTATTGAGTAAAATGAATAATAATCCTAAATCAATTTAAATACACAAATCAAATATTTGAATTTATTTTGTTGAATTCGTTATTTAAATTATTTTTTGACAAATATATCAAATGATTCTTGATCACTAGTTAAAGCAAACTCGCTTTACTTTTTTTGTTCATATATGTATTTAAGTATAGCTCTATCTTTATATTGTGGGATAACTTTCATAATTTAATGAAATTATTTATGTTGAATCTACTTTATTACATGAATATACATCAATTTTAAATACCTTAAATTAAGTATATAATTAACAAAATAATTTGAAACACATAGTTCTATAACATAAATCCACATTATAAAAAGTATTCCTTTCTTTTTTTTTTTTTTACTAATCTTTGGCTTTTCCTTTTTGTTATTGAAAAGTATTTAGTGATTGAACAAGTAGCCATGGTCAGATTCAAAAAATAATCAGATTCAAAAAATAAAAAAATTTTATTCTATGGCTAACAACTAGCCATGGTCAGACCATGGCTATTAGCCACGAGCTAGCCACGGTCAGGCCGTGGCTATTTAGCCACGGCCTGGCCACGGTCTGACCGTGGCTAATAGCCCTGGCTTGACCCTGGCTAAATTAGCCACGGTCTAAACGTGGCCAGGCCGTGGCTAAATTAGCCATGGTCAGACCGTGGCCAAGCTGTGGCTATTAGCCACCACGGTCTAAACGTGGCCAGGCCGTGGCTAAATTAGCCACGGTCAGACCGTGGCCAGGCCGTGGCTAATTTAGCCACGGTCTAACCGTGGCTGGCTCGTGGCTAAACCACTTTGGCCTTATTATCCAAGTTATTTTACACTTAAATATTGTAAATTATCAATAACAATTATACGTTGTTGAATTATTAATAAAACTATAATATAAGTTATGACAATTGATCAATTATAAACTTTCAAAACCAGATAATTAACTCTTATATATAAACAATTGACAATAAACGATAAAATGGACTGATTAGGAGTATACTTATATATGTAGTATAATCCAACATATATTGTGATATTATAATAAAATAGTAAATTAAATCTAAAGAAATAATTATGAAAGTCAAGTTGTATATTAACTCAATAGAATATTATAATATCGTCAAATAATTAAAACGGTCATTCGTCATTGGAATTGATATTGAAATAAACATTGAAATATATCAATCATCTATATATCAGTGTATTATATATCTAATATATGTTATATATGTACATATGTATCTGATATATATATACATCTAATTATATACAAATACACTTGTATATAAGGATATCTAATTTTATATGTATGTAATATATCGAATCATTTATTATATATATATATACAATATACATATATTAGTTAAGTATAGCAAAAACTAATTACTAAATAAAAAGTTAAAGTGGTGTAGTGGTTTAATGCTCTAATTTCAGCTAAGAAGTCAAGAGTTCAAATCATACTTAGTGCCAAAAGAAAAAAAAAACTTGGCCACAGATTGGCCGTGGCTAATCCGTGGCTAAAAATTGGCAGCAAATTTTGCGCCAATTTTAGCCACCAAAAATAGCCACGGCCAGGCCATGGCTAATTTAGCCACAACCAATCTGTGGCTAAGTTTTTTTCTTTTTTTTTTTTAAATTCGTGTCTAATCCGTGGCTAATAGCCACGGATTAGACACGGATTTTTTCCGTGGCTAAAATCCGTGGCTATTAGCTGTTTTTCTAGTAGTGGAAGGCCACATAAGTAATGAAAAGAAAGCATTTTGAACAGCATTTGCAAAATCAAACTCTACCTCTTTTAGTTGGATAGGGGGAGGTAGGGGCATCACCTTCCTAGCAAAACAGATATCGGGGATTTTATCAAACAAGTACGTCGCCAAAGTAAGGTATGCACAGACCACATCAACAACATCATTGTCATCATCTTTGCTAGTAGTAGACTCCCTAGTATTGTCAATATAGGGAGTAGGATTAGTAGGAGCAGATTCAGAAGGGGCAAAGGGCATGACCAGGCATCTCTTTATTGAAGCTACCTTGGTCAGCTTGGCTACTTCTTGCTAGTCACCAAGCGCTTGCTTTTCCAAGGCTACAAGTGGAAGAAATTTAAATAGTTAAAATGAAAGAGAAAATGAAAGTGAAATAGAACAAGTACCTTGCTAGTAGCGTCAGACTTTTCACAATCAGAGTTAGACGCTTCGATAACCCTATCAACCTTTACAGTGTGAAAGAGATGGGCAGAGCGTCAAAAACCAACCTAGCAGCCGGCACAGGAGGAGCAAAGGCCATTGGCGGAGAGGATACCATAATGCTAGCCAAAAGAGTGGTTGCAATAGTCACCATGGTCGGAATCTTCTTGCAAGCAGAGCCTAGCAAAGACAAATACAAGCCAATAGAAATGTTTTCAAAATGAGGGAGGTACATTCCCCCTCTATGGCTACTGGATTACTTCGAAAAGGGGCAGCATGGCCAACAGTTCAACTCGATGTATTCCCGCAAGGTCATTTGTGAAAAGCCCGCTAAAAGTGACCTCGTCATGGAAACTCATGGGTCTTTCAAGCGGAAGGTTAGGAACAATAATCCAAGGTACAAAGTCAGATGAAGGGGGAGTAATCAAACACAATGGTTTATAAAAGGTGGGTTGGTGTGGGCTATTATAGTCTAATCTTTTCTTTGCCTTGTGAAAATTTTATTTAGTTTTAGCAATATGAAGGTCTTTCAGTTTGTAAAAAGTGGTTGAATTCTATTTGATGGACCTCACACGTCTAAATGGGTTCAAGTTAACATTATAAAAATTTTCAAATTTTATTATACCTTTCTTTCCTATCATAGGCTTAGTTGAGATGTCTTCAGGAAGGCTATGTCAACATCAACTTGTGTGGCATATTTGAAAAGGTAAAACGGGAAACAACCATGTGTGTAGGGTCCAGCTGAGAACAACTAACATAGTTGCTCTACTAATTCAAAAAAGCCTTGGTCGGTTTCGTCTCTATGGTGAAATTGACGAAGTTAAAATCGTCAAGCTGACACTTCACGTCTGTAGACAGCATCTTGAAAACCTCTATCCCATGGTTTTTGTAAGCATTTAGCTTGAAACAAGAGCCATTGATGGTTGTAATTGGAGCAAGCAAAGACTGGGCCAATCTGAATTACTGCGCCACATAATAAAAAGCATGCCAAATGACATGGCTGCTGGCCATGTTATCTAAATGACAACCATAATGAGGCCCATCTCTCTCTATCGTCAGATTAAAATGAAGTCACCCAAGGTGATAAAATGCTTGGTTGCCAAAGCAAAGGCATGTCTATTTAGGCTCACTTCTATCTCAAGACATGTAGAATTGATCAAAGGTTTGCTGAGGGTTGGCAGTTGAAGTGGTTATACGTGCTAAGAAACTAGCAAAAAGTTCAACAGACATCCTCATTTGTGTAGACCTTGCACACATATATGGGAAATAGGTTTGAAGCCACATTTACACCAACTATAAACCCCCGTGTTAAATTTCTCTTTTCTTGGGGTCTTCTCTCACTTTAGTTAATTTCCTCAATCCCTTGAAAGTAAAGGCCAATATAGCTGGGCTAAGAGCTATTTTAGCCCCAACAGCTAATGCAATAGCAATATAATAGGACTCAACAATCTGTTAGCAAGATTTATTATAGAAACAAAACTGTAAAGCTAAAGGGTTAGGGAATGGATATGCTCCTCATCAGAGACAGGGGTAGATTTGTTGATGAAATAAGAAATGATATGCCCATAGCTAGTCATATCCTTTGATTCATTGGGCGAGTAGGAAAGTTCAAGGATCTTAAGCATGTACTTCATGTCGATGCTAACTGGTAAACCTATCAGCCTAAAGCCAAGCATTTTCTTCAAATCCAAAAGCTTCAAAGTCATGTGCCTGATGACAAAATGGAAGGTGTTGTCCAACTTGCTCCAGAATGGTAACGTAACTTATAGAAAACCAAGGTAGAGAGTGTACAACTACTTTGTTTCTCGAATAGGCTCATAGATCCCAACAAGCTTCCAAGTCTCAACATATACCATCTCAACCTAATTGCACCAGACCATGAAGTCATGATGAAGAGTAGAGTTTGGAGACCATGGCCAGTTGCAAAAAGTGATCCTCAACACATTGCCTGTTAGAAACAGCAAGTGCTTTTCGAACAGAATCAAATCACGATTGTAATTTTAGGGGATTTGGTCACCCAAAATGGGGCCAAGAGAGAAGGGGCCTTTGCAGGAGGAAAGAGTTGAAGAATTGGTTACCATGATCTAGAAATCACAAAAAAAATTGAGCTAGAGAAAATTAGGGAAGAAATGATCTATGGAGGTATCAAGATTTGCAGGGAGATAAAAGAGAAAGTGATGAGTGATGTAAAATGAGTGAGCGATTGATGTGACATTTATAGAGAGAAGGGGATTAATGTTGTTAGGTTTGAAGATAAGTATTGAAAGAAATGGGAAAGATGGGAGAAGTAAGGAGTTGAGGTTTAAATAGAATTGATGAGGAAGAATGAAGCCATTAGTAAGAAACGGCCATTTTTGGGAAAACGACAACAGCTCTATTCTAAAATTGGCAAAGGGATTTTGAGCTCAAAATAATAAGTGACTGCCATTATTTCACAAAGGTATGTATATATAAGTGTAAGTATTTATTTCCTTAACTCCTAATTTATATTCTTTCATAATAATAATATGTATATAAATTGGCATATGTATGTCTTGAAAGGAGTATTTACCAAGCCTCAATATAATTTGACATTTGATTAAGCTTGCGAAGGCACTGTTTGGGCCCAAAATAGATTGTTGTTATTTTGGAGTAGACCAATTTTGGTTATGCCTGAAAAGAAGAAAAAGGGAAGCCTAAGTCATTCCGACAGAATGTGAGGTTGTCCTATGTCTAAGGCCAGTGCTGAAAACACATGCATATGACCCAATCGGCCAAAAATAGGAAAATAAAAATAAATCAAGTCAAAATTAACCCTTATTTTAGGGGTTATTAGGCTAAGGAATAACAAATAGCTAAAAATAGTCATTGACATAACTAAAGATGCCAAAAAAATGGCCATATAGGTTTGAAGAGTTCAAACTTAGATAAAGTGGCGTAATTGCCATTGGAAGAATAAAGGAGCACAATCTATTTTAAATGCTCAATTTGAATAAGTCATCTAGTTCCAAGATAAGCAAAAGTGGTTGTAGCTTAAAGTCTATAGAAGGGGAGCTGGATTCACCAAATCTACACACAATAAATAACAAATAAACAACACTTCAAACAAGGAGTCTACACTTCTTCGATTCTTTAGCTCAAATGAACAAAGATTAGCTTAGTTCATAGGTAGAAAACTATTATGCGAGTGTTCATAGTTATGCCCATTTAGCTCGAGATGTTGTTATCAAAGTATCCACTATATAACCTCACAAGGTTGTAACTATCACTCGCCCGCTTTTGGCTCGATTCGGGATGAGATATCAATGCAACTGAGTGATATCCACATTCATTTCGAGCACATGCATTAGAAGTTGCAGCTAAAGTCATCAATGCTTTTAGGATAGTTTGATTCTTTCAATGCACTCACATATAGCCATCGTACGGAGTCATCAATGCATCTTTCTTGTAGTCAAAGTCCCTAGCAGTCTTTCAATGAATTTAAGTTGTAGATATGGCTAGTGTCATCAATGCATGTGTTTTTAGATCAAGTTTGTAATATCCATGACGAGTAGTCATCGTCTTTCAATACATATTCTCACTTTATGTTTTAAGATCTTTTGTGATTGCTTGAGAAACAAATTTGAAGTCCTACATTCAGTTGTAGGCATATATAACCTTAGGCTTAGTGTTTTCCTACTCCAATGTAGTAATTTTTTTTTATAGAACTCAAAGGCATAATCCATTGAAATAAAAACAAAAAAAACTTCACATTGTGTGTTTGTTTGTACACTAGCACACCCTCACAAAACACAAGCTCACTTCAAAGTTACTTTTCTCATATCAAATTCTATGATTTTGAGTCTAGAGTAGACACGTCGAATTGGCATAGCATTGATTTTGAATCCATGGCTAATCATTGGCTATTTTATTTATCCATGGATATTTCCCAAATTCGCGGCTAAAATCGAATTTTATAGCAGTGAAGCACGTCAATTCCAGGGAGATAACTATGGCCTTCGATTAGACCTTGTTGAGATGGGTGAAATTATTACACATTCTCCAAGTTACTTGCCCTTTGGGACCACTACAACATTACATGGCCATTTCGGGAACTAAATTGGGGCAACGTACCCTGCCTCGATTAACTTTTTTACTTTGACCTCAATGATCTTGTTTCTTTCGGGGCAAAAGACCCCCTTTTTCTACTTGATAGGGTTAACCAATCGATCAACATTAAGCCTATGACTATAGCTTTAAGGTCAACACCCTGATAATCCGATACCTTCCATACAAACATATCCTTGTTTTCTCTCAGGAATTGGATTGACATCCCCTCCTTTCTCTTATCAAGATGCAACCTAATGCGGGTAGTTTTTTCAGAATTGTGTGGTTGTAGCTCAGTTATCGTAAAACTCCCTTGTGAGCTCGACTCTAGTTTCTTCTGTCTTTCTTATCTTTGGGGATGAGCTCTTGGGTACATTTAAATCTTAGTCTGAATGGGTGTGGGCACCTCCTTTCATTTTTCTAGCTTTTGGGAAATCCCTAGGGAAACAGAGTAACAAGTCCATACATCTAATACATCACCAGGCAACTAGGCAATCGTGGCCTCGATGGGAAACTTTTATTTTCAAATGAAACTTTGAGACAACAACTTGCAAACCATTTAAAGTAGGCCGTCCCAAGATGAGGTTGTAGGCAAAGGGAGCATCCATCGCTAAATAGCTCAACATTGAAATTCGTCTAGTTAGGTCCTTCTCTTTCGACGTGAGCTACTTGATTTGACCTAGTAACGTGATTTGTGAGCCCTCAAAACCTATCAATAGGTTTCTAATAGGCTGAAGATCTAACTTTCCATGCCCATCTTCTACAGTGTGGAATAAAAGAGGGACATTGGTTGAGCTCCTATTGTCGATCAAGGCCTTAGTGATTGCATAGTTAGTTACATTGACCGTGACCACCATCGGATGGTCCTGGTGACTCGACCAATCCTTCTAGGTTCTTATGTGGACTTGATCACTCTGACTAAACTTGATGGTGTTCTTGCTAATGACATTGATGTAATCAACTCTCTCTGAATCCTCCAAGTTGAACCTATCATGTCTAAGTTTTTTTCCTAGCTCTTTTCCTGGAAGACTTGGAGTCTCTTACAGTGGGATGCCTAGCAATCATATGGCTCCCCTTGAGTGGGCTTGTTGTCATTAATCGATTGTTTGTCGACCCTCTTCGAGGAGGACTTTCTTTTGGGAGACCCCAAATTGCTTTTGGTAGGCAAAATCCTTTCCTCTCTTCTTAGCTCTTTTTTCCTTAGGGCTCTTTCTCGGCGCTCCAAAGAAGCTTTGGTCTAGAAGCGTGTAAATCTTTGTGGTCATCTTTGTTGGAGTGGTGTAATCCTTGAATTTGTAGGTGGGGGTCCTTCTTTTCTCAATTTTTGGTCGTCCCTTCTCGAGAGGGCTTTGGGTTACCTATCACTTTCAGCTTTGGCAGATGCTTCACTAGGTTTAACTTCTCGACTTCTATGAAGTGGAGATGATATTTTGAAGCTTGGTGACCATTCGAGGGGTCTGCATGATGATAGCCTAAGCAAAACTTTTATTTTTGAGGGCTTCTCATCACAGAAATGCTCCTAAAAACTCGAAAGGTTTCCCCTTTCTTATGCTCTATCCTATACAAGTGGGTGTAGGCTAGCTTCTAAGAAGTTTTTGGGAGCAAAATAATTAAGGAACGGATTGGCGAGTTCTTTATATAATGCAATGGACTGGGTTTCTAATTTCTTGAACTACGACAATGCCACGCTTTAGTGGGTCATTGAGAACAAGTGGGCCCTAATGTATTTGTCACAACCCGAAAAGTACCCTTCATATTTTAGTAAACATGAATAATTTACAAAAATATTTTTACGAAATACAAAAGTTACAATTTAGAAAATAATACAAAGGTAACTATAAAAACGTCGTAATGCCCGATGGTCTTCCACTGCGCACTCTGATATAACATCCTTGCCTAAAAGAATGTTCATAAAATGTGTCAACACAATGGTTGAGTAGAACTATTACTCGATTACATAAGGTGCAAAGTGTGTGAAAATTGCACATAAATATGTAAAATCATATAATACTCCCTGTTTGTCACATACAATGACGTAATGCCTTATAACTCCCACCACGATCAAACAATCAATGATCCAACCGAGTCACTCCATGATTCCACCAATTCCAATCGAGTCATACCAGTGGTCATAACCCAGGTATATGTCGAAGCCTACGACCCACTCTCACATGGAACACTCCGCCCATATGAGGAGAGATTAGGAGATGGAGGGCTGGCATACTTAATACCGGCATCTCCAATAGAATGTCCTGGCGGAACTCAGGCACATCCATTCTATAATATTTTGGGCCCAATACATAATTGAGAAATAATTTCTCATAACACATATATCTTATCAAAGCATAAATAAACATACCATGTTCATGCATGTACCTTTATGAAAGCATAATAGCATGAACACAATTATCATGATATTAACATACATAGCAAATAATTTGAGGCATAAAATCGTAAAATATGAACATAGGCAATTACTTGGTATTCGACCATTATTTTGGTAAATCCAAGTTAAAGCCTTGTTTATGAAAATAATCTAAGATCATGTTGCCTAAACTATTTATGAGAAAGGTAATAATTATACCTTCAAATGTTTTTAGGGACAAAAGAGGGTATATAGAGGGCGAATAGGGATATATGTAGGTAAAAAAGCAAGGTTTATATATATGTATATATGGGTAGGAGATATTGTATAAATGTAGAGTGTTTTGAGTGTTTAGAGTAAGGTGAGTGTGGGTGTGTGTTTTAGGCGGGATTTGTGTGTGTGTGGGTGTGACATGTGATCAACCCCTCCCCCCTATTTATAGTGGATGATGAGGGTAGAAGGCAAAACTTGGGGACCAAGTCTTAGTTAATGAAAATCTTCTTAACTAATGCAAATCTCCCACCTAAGCTTAAAATTAAATGCAAAATTTAATGAAATCTTCCACCTCCCTCCTCTATTTCTAGCCTTGATGTAACCCTAATACGTGAGTCATAAAGCCAGATGAATGGAAGACCACACAAATGCAAAATTTCTAGAAAAAAATACCTTGTATTAGTGTAAGATATTTTAATAAAACATTAACACAAAATCAAATAAAATCTGATTTTGATTTTCCTCATCTTATAAAATCTGAAATCATATCTTTATTTTATTAAAAATTTGAATTTGTATTTATTATTTTTGTAAAAATCGAAAATTAGGGTTTTAAGGCCTAAAATCCAAAAATTCATAATTAATTTAAAAATATTCCAAAATGATGAAATTTAATCTTTATAAATCTGAAATTATATGTATATTTCCCAAAAATTAAAAATATTTTAGTTATATTTTCAAAAATTGCAATTTAAGACATAGAATTTCGAAGATTGTGTTAGAATGTCCAATTCCTCTAAAATTTGGAAAATCATGTAATTTATTCAAATTTACATCTTCTCCATGAATAAAAGTCTAGAATACTTATTTATATTAATTTTGAAAATTCATAAGTATTTACTAGACGAATTTTTCAAGAGTGGTAATCGAAATTTGAAAATTAGCACTTTACCGTTCAAATTGTAAGTTAATCTCAAAAGCAGACTAAAATTTGAAAACAATAAGTAATAATAACATTTCCAAGAAGCACAAGATTTTAAATCAATTATTTAAATATTAAGAATTACCGAGTCGTCACAATATTCATTATAGGTATATATCCCAACAACATTCTTATAATGGGTGAAAAGCTCAATAAGATCCATGGTACCATTGTACCCAGGAAGTTTGTTTGATATACGCTTGTTAGGAGTGAGCCAAGACTGTGCGAGACCTTTCTAGCCTAGAGTTATAGACAGGGATAAATCGTTGGATATCCTCTTCATTAACAGCCCGATGAGGCTCCTCCAGACCTTTGCGACTGGAAATGCATTCCACTTTAGAGTGGAGATGGTGTATCTGCTATCAGACTTAAGCTAAATCCTCCACCCTAAACTCTCTCTTCGCTCATCCCCTTTGGGTTGCGAATCTCGAGGGGGATGGTCAGGTGCGGTCTTTGTTTTATCTGGAAATATGTCATAACAGGCCATGCTGCCCAAACTCCACTACCTCTTCCCTATAAGTTTGGTGGTGACTAACCTCTATATGGGAGTTTCGGTGCCAGAGGGTTGGATGAACCTCTCTATGCAGTAGTGGAAGAACATTTTCCCTATTGGGTGAGGGAGATAAACCTTCTGATAACAACCGCACCAAAGTTTGGTCATCACAAGCACCAAGGAGCTGGCGAGGGTCACAAATTACACCCTCGTAGTTGTGCCCTATCAGATAAGTTGTGGGTTAATGGTTGTTAGGAGGATGGTGTTAGAGGGTTTGTTGGCCCTCGAACACCATTTCTAGTTCTTCGAACCTTGAGGCCTCGAACCTCTTGGGCATCACAAGCCTCTCGTTATTGGGACTCTTGGGACTTTCTTCAGGTATCGTTTCCGAGGGCATTGGATAATCTCCAGAACAACACAATCGAATTCACTTCCAAGGGTTTCTAGAGGACTCCTTAGGACGTTCCCTAAAGGCCCTTATCTTTATTTCGAGGGCTTACTGGACAAGTATTTGTCCTTAGATTATTTTTGTACCATCACTAGGGTGATACACGTGCTTTTCCCAACCAGTGCGTGATGATGTATCAAACCATGTAGATTGTGGAGTTATGCCATATTAGTAAATTTTATCTAATCATTTCTTTGTGTCTCGATTAATAAGTTTGTCTTTAATGTTGTTTTTTTTTTTGAAAAATGTACAAAAAAGGTTTATCACGTTAAGAATATTTTTCAAAGATCAATAAACTCAATTGAACATAATATGTTAAATTGATATCAATATTATCCATGTTGTGTGTTGAATTGAATTTAGTAATTATTCAACAGTTACTATTAATTCATTCAGAAAATGAATTAATTTTATATATTTTTTAAAAATGATCGATCATAATTAAACCAGTTACAATAACTAAATAAAAGGTAAATATCATGTTTAGTCCTTAATGTTTCATTTTAGTATCACTTTAGTCCCTAATGTACCATTTGTGACTTTACAATCCCCTAAACTTATAAACTGGTTCATGTTGGTCCCTTCGGTGAATTTACCTATGTACCTATGTTAAGGACAAAGTTGCCATTCCATGATTATACAATTTACATAAAAAAAAAAAAGAATTGACCGAACAATAAAAAATTTATAACAATTAAAATATTCTTTTCTACCTTTTTAAAATGGTCAATTAAAATATAAATTTTCTCTTTCCAGCCAATTAATATTTTTATCCAAATTTTATAGTTATGACATGACAATTTTATCATTAAAATGCACACATGCTTGTCACATGATACCATTTTAGTAAAAAAATGTAACGAGAAATTCACCAGAGGGATGAATGTGGAATAGCCATGTCCGAAATGTGTTGGATACCGTGTTAGATTTTTTCTTTTTTCCTTTTAATTTTCGAACACTTGGTTGTCATGACAGACATGTGTCAGGACTGTGTCAGAGCCGTATCCATGTCCGGCATTGCACTGAGTAAAAACTAAAGTGATACTAAAAGAAAATATTGAGAAATAAATATGGCATTTGTCCATAAATAAATAAATAGGGAAGAAATAATAAAATTTACTAGATGAGAAGTAATTGAAATAATTTCCTATAATATTCTTTCTTAATTGGGATAAAGACAAGGAAATTGAAAATAGGCACATTTTCTCCGCATGCCTTACCCCCTGCCTTACCATACATATCAAGCAAATTATGGTAATTTATTCTCTCTTTATCAACCTTAGGTACTTTAACCCTCCACCCACCAATATAGCTAACATGTGGAACCCATTCTATAACCTCACCTAACCAAATATTAAAATCAATATAATCTGATAACACCATGATCTGTATATGTATCAGAAAACAAGGATTACATTATTATTTATAGCAAATTCCCAAGTCAATATTTGAAAGAAAGCACGTGGATTATTTTAACAAACTAATCCAAAACCCTAAAACAATACTTTAAACCAACCAGAAAGGTTATATTATATTAAACTAATAACCACAATCATTTTAACGACATTAAGCCATACACTGTAACCCATGCATAGTGATATTCCTAACCACAGTAAGTCGTACGTTATCATAAATTAAACCAATCAAACTCTAAGTGCATTTACAATGTCAAAACTAACCTATATACAGTAATAGCCCTAAACACTAAATTTCAAACAAATCCCTAAAAACGAGTAGCTTTATTATGGCTTTTCAAGAAAATGACAGAAGTTCAGTTTCAACCTTAACCTCATATTAAAAATCATACTTCAAGATTAATCACCGGGACCACAGGCATTAACATATCTCACAACTCAAAAAGCATGTGGCGGGGACCAAAATTGTCTACAAAAAACCTAACACAAACATCAAACCAAAGAATCAACCCAGGACCACAAATAAAGGCAAATAATCATACTACAAACGACAACAATCGACACATTATATACAAATAACAAAGTTTAAATAGAGAATCCAATCTTACCTGTCACTTTCCTTACATATAAACAATGATTCTTCACTGTACCAAGCAAGAATGAAGCCACCAGCTTGTAAATCACTCAGATTTCTTCTTTTGCTCGCCAGAACGACCAAATATTAAAAGATAATTGCAGTTGATTATTGGTTTACAAAAAATCCTAAATCAGAAACCTTACGCCTTCTCTCTCTCTCTGTCCATCTGTCTCTGTCTCTCTCTCTAATTGTGTGTCTTGAAAGGTACAAATAAGAGTTAGTGTTTTTTCAAGGTACACTGAAATACTAAAGGGCATAACAGTCAAAACATACAAAAATATAACGCCGCTAGAGTTGTCCATCCACAAGGGCAAGTGTGCAAAAAGATTCAAAACACAGGGGGTTAAATTCCTATATTTAAATCATAGGGGTTTTTTTTGCAATTAAAACCTAACACTTTGGGGGTTTTATGCAATTTTTCCCTAATTTTTTGTATTTACAGAAACAAAATTTATATATATTTTGTATTTGTTAAATATAATTTACATATCATAATTATATATATAACTATTTGCATATATTACATACATATTTAATTTTTTTTAAAAATACTTAAATATGTATAATATTTTTAAAATTAAATATGTCTAATATAACAAAAAACCCCCTCAAGGGCAAAATAGTAATTTCAATATGGTCAAACCTTATTCTTGCTTCCAGAAGGGTAATATTGGAAGTTAAATATTTTTTTTACTATTGATATGTGTAAATTGTAATTACCCTCTCAATTCACAGGGATAATTATAATGTTCCATAGGTTGGGGTGCTTTTTGTAAATAGGGTATACCTTAGGGGAGGTAAACCTAATTTGTCCTTCAATTTTTTTTCTTTTTTCTATTTTTATTTATTTTTAATCAAGAAATAATTTAATTTAAAATTGATTGTGTTTAACTTTTTAAAATTTTAAAAAATATATTATAAACAATAAAAAGATTAAATATACTATATATTAAGTGCAAGGGGCTTTGACTTTTTTGGTGTGTATAATTATAGTATTCCTAAAATACACTTTAACTACTCTATTCTCTTTTGTATCATTTATTTTCTCAAAAAACAAAGTTGTTGTTTCATTTCTTCATATCTCTCCCACTTTTTCTCTCACATCTTTTTTTTTGTCAAAATCTAGTTCTATTTTTATTTTTACATGGGGTGACATTGACATTAATTTAAATAGACAACAATTATACTTTGGTGAATGGAGGCGGCGGGGGACAAGTTTCCGAATTGAAAGGGTAAAATAACACCAGATATAAAGGTTGAGGAGGCAAAATGTCGTTGACCCTTTCCCCCAAAGAAATAAATTAATTAAACCATTACACCCAAATTTGTAATCCTGATTTTATCACACAAATATTACCAGTATGCATTTAAAATTATGTACTGTGAAAAATCACACATTTCTTGGTAGTCAGTCAGTTCCTTTCGGTGGCGGAATTCTTGTCACCCACACGTCCTTTATATAGACACACACAATTATATTGTACACCACCAAAGCTAGTACAACAAGAGAGAGAAACAAAAAGCCACATTTTAGAGAGAGTAACAGAGTACCAGCAGCCCACATCTGCATATGCATACAAAAAGTGATTATATTATCACGGAAAGAGAAAAAGAGCTTGCGATCTTTGATTTCTTTTGGTGGGCATGGAGTGTAAGCTTTGTTCCAAGAAATTCTCTAATGGCAAAGCTCTGGGTGGTCACATGAGGCACCATTACGCCACCCTGCCACTCCCGACCAAGACACTCCCAAAACAAGAACACGGTGAGCCACTCACTGAGTCCACTTCCTCTCTCCTTACATCTGATGAGAAAGAAATCAGCAGCGGTGAGAAATCTCTTTCTTCTGCTTTCTACGGCCTGAGAGAGTACCCAGGGAAGAGCTTTAGGGTGGCAGATCCCAAGTTCTTGGATGTGGGCTCTATTGTTGTGGACAGGGAGAGTGAGTCCGAGTCAACTCGGGGAAGATGCGAGGGGGCTAAGGAAATGAGTGTTGAGTCATTGGCTAAGTTGGAAAAGGAAGAAGATATTGCTTTGTGTTTGGTTATGCTTTCAAGGGATGTTTGGAGAAGTAAAATGCACAAATGTGAGAAATGTGATAAAGTTTTCAAATCATCTCAGGGCTTGGGAAGTCACAAGACTACTCATGATGAAAAGAAAATATTATTCAAGAAAATTATTAAAGATGAGCAAGTTCATCATAAGTGCCGACTTTGTGGTAAAATCTTCAGTTCTGGTCAAGCTCTTGGAGGGCACAAAAGATCACATTTTCTTGCCTCAAAAGTTGGTGAAGATTTGGTGGGCATAAATGCATCTGACAAATTTAAAAAAGCCCCCATAGATCTCAACATCATGCTACTAGAAGATGAAGATGAGGGATTTGGTGGGGAAATATGAGAAAATTATGTACAACCAAACAAGTTGTTAGGGCTTTCAAAACTGTGACTAACTTTTTTGTGTTTTTGATATTCAGACTTATTTTAGGTTGTTTCTTCAAAAACAAAATATTGAGGTTAAATGCTAGTTTAATAGGATCAATGGAGGTTTCAAGATTGTACTTATGTTGCATTTCATTCAAGAACGGCAAATTTTGTGTGTTTTCACATGCATATGAGATGACTGGCTTGTGGCACAAGAATCTTAAGTGCCCCTTGTTTTATTCCTGTTTCCAGCTGTTAATTATTTAGCTTCTGATATGTTGTCTACCTGCTAATCTGCCTTGTTCAGTCTGCAAAAAGGGCCATTAGAAATTTACAGCCATTTTTCTCTCTCATCATTGCCTCTTTGTGTCATTGTCTGCTTGAGGCATGTGGAGAATACTTCATAATGTAGAATGGGGAAATTTTATTCGATTCTATCGAACCATGGTCCAGAGTTAGATAATTTAGGTAAATTAATTAATTATTTGGTAAGTGCAATACATTTGTTATATAATTTGTTGGGTTCGATCAAATTAGATTTAGATAAAAAAAATTCTATAGAATAGTGCTTGTACTTCTTATTCCTAACGAATTTGTTGAATTGCTGTTAATTATTTAATCGATGTATTATATTTAGTATGAAGATGTTGTTGTTATAAAGAGTGCAATCAAGTACATGGTATATATAATAATATGTATTATATAATTTATTGAATCATAAAAAATTTACCTCATCAAAAAAATTTCATTTGAAGTACTCAATTCGGCCGCTTTTGAAAAATTACATAGCAAACGGTATTAGACTTATATTGTGATTGACATTTTCCTTTAAATGTATGTGATTGGCCATTTTCTTTAAATATATATTAATTACATGACTACGTTTGGTTGGAAATTCTAACTCGAACCTAATTTGGTCGAATCCAACAAATCATATAGTAAACGTATTGTACTTGTAAAATAATTAGTCATTCTTTCTAAATTATCTACTAATCACAAAGTAAGTATAAAATACTCGGAACATGATTAAAATTGGTTTGGTCAAGTCTGGTTTGGGCTAGAATTTGTCATATTTGGTGTTATTTTGAGGTATTTGGGAGGGAAGTATTTTGGGGAATATATTTTTATATTGGATTCGAAAAATGTATAGAAAATAAAAGTATGTTTGGCTTTAGTTCAGAAAGGACAAGTTTTATTGTAAATGTCTTCTCATATAAATTTTTATTTGATTAGTGGTGTCACATCAAAATTTTATATGATAATATATTATAACTGTAGTGGTATAATAATTAAAAATATTTATATTATTAAAATATTGATTGAAAGATATATATATATATATATATATATATATATGTATATTTGAGTGATATGATGATTTGAAACGATTATAATTTTTTAATAATATTTTGGTAATAAAAGAATTAATTTTGAATAATATTTGATATTTATTTTGAGAGTTAAAAATCATTTCCCCGAAATGAAACCAAACACTATCATAATTTCTCAAATGTAATGTTTATTTACTCCGTCTTCTTCTTCTTCTTTTTTTCTTTTGATAGTTAACGTTTATTTACTTCATTGAGTACGAGGGAGAACGATTAATGTTAAATTATCGACTATTCTTTAATTTACCATTATATGAAATAACATGTTGGGTTGGATATATTTGCTCTGTTAATGAATGGTTGGGCTTGGATTAAAATATCCCCTCTAAATAATGGGATGGATGATATTTCTCACATTGGGCTATTACATAAGTAATTGGCCCTTATCATGGGAAATATGTGAACTACTCCGTTGGATTAATTAATTAACCGAACCTAATAACTCATAGTAGGTCTATCAATGGAGCAAATTTTAAGCCGATCCTGAACTTTAACATACTTGACCGAATTAAAGTATTTAATGCATTACATTCAATTATAAATATTTATAATTTAAAATAAGTGTATAGAATATGGATCAAACAACTCCATCCGTTTGAAATTTAATAATATTTTTTATTAAATTAATAACCATATGTATATAATATTATTAAAAAAATTCAAATATCATGTAAAGCATTAAAATTAATGCACAATATTTTTTATTTCCCAAGGCATTTTGTTAACAAAATAATGTATATATACTTATCATACATATTCTAAAATATTGTTCTACTTTCTTAACACTACAGAAAAACGCCGGATTCCGGCGGAATTATTCCGGGGGAATATTCCGCCGGAGTAAAACCCGGGGAATTCCGGCGGAATTTCCCCCGGATTTTTTTTTAAATTTTTTTAATTAAAAATCGGGGGAAATCCGGGGGAAAATTTCCCCCATTTTTTTTTTTAATTTTTTAAATTAAAAACCGGGGGAAATTCCTGGAGAAAATTTCCCCGGATTTTTTTTTGAATTTTTTAAATTAAAAACAGGAGGAAATTCTTTTTTTGTATTTTTTTTAATTGAAAACCAGGGGAAATTTCCCCCGGTTTTTTTTTTTTAATTTTTTAAATTAAAAAACGGGGGAAATTCCGGGGGAAATTTTCCCCCGATTTTTTTTTGAATTTTTTTTAAAAAATCGGGGGAAATTTTCCCCAATTTTTTTTAAATCTTTTTTAATTAAAAATATAATATTAATATATAATAGGCAAAATAATAAACAAAATTGGAGGTAGCTCAATGGCAAGGTATTAGTCTTGTATCCAAGAGGTCCCAAGTTCATGTCCATACAAGAGCAAAATTTTTTTTTTTTTTTTTTAAATTAAAACCAGGGGAAATTCCGGGGGAAAATTTCCCCTGGTTTTTTTTTGAATTTTTTTTTTAAAAAAATCGGGGGAGATCCCGGGGAAATTTACCCCGGTTTTTTTTTATTTTTTTTAATTAAAAATGTAATATTAATATATATTAGGCAAAACAATAAACAAAGTTGCAAGTAGCTCAATGGCAAGGTATTAGTCTTGTATCCAAGAGGTTTCAAGTTCGAGTCAATACAAAAGCAAAATTTCTTTTTTTTTTTTTTAAATTAAAACCGAGGGAAATTCTGGGGGAAAATTTCCCCCGATTTTTTTTGAATTTTTTTTAAAAAATCGGGGGAAATTTCCCCCATTTTTTTTAATTTTGTTTAATTAAAACGTAATATTAACATATATTAGGCAAAACAATAAACAAACTTGGAAGTAGCTGAATGGTAAGGTATTAGTCTTGTATCCAAGAGGTCCCAAGTTCGAGTCCATACAAGAGCTAAATTTCTTTTTTTTTAAATTAAAACCGGGGGAAATTCCGGGGAAAAATTTCCCCCGATTTTTTTTTGAATTTTTTTTTTTTAAATCGGGGGAAATCCGGGGGAAATTTCCCCCGATTTTTTTTAATTTTTTTAATTAAAAACGTAATATTAATATATAATAGGCAAAATAATATACAAAGTTGGAAGTAGCTCAATGGCAAGGTATTAGTCTTATATCCAAGAGGTTTCAAGTTTGAGTTCGTACAAGAGCAAATTTTTTTTTTTTAAAATTAAAAACACTCTTTGGGGAAATATATTTATATAATATCAATACTATCTTTTCACTATTATTATTTATACTATTTTTTAATTATGTTTAATATATTTATAGGTATACATATGTTTATATTATATATAGTATATATAATATATATGTTTGTATAGTATCAATACTATCTTTTAACTATTATTATTTATACTATCTTTTAATTATGTATATAATATACTTATAGGTATACATATGTCTATATAGTATATATATGTTCATATAGTATATAGAATATATATATTTATATAATATCAATACTATCTTTTAACTATTATTATTTATACTATCTTTTAATTATGTATATAATATACTTATAGGCATACATATGTCTACATAGTATATATATGTTCATATAGTATATAGAATATATATGTTTATATAGTATCAAACTATATTTTAACTGTTATTATTTATACTAGATTTTAATTATGTATAATATATTTATAGGTATGCATATGTTTATATAGTATATATTTAACTATTAATATTTATATTATCTTTTAATTAGTGGAATACATATGTTTGTATAGTGTATATATATATAGCGGCGGCGGTCCGGGGCGGGTGGGGGCAGCGGCGGCGGCGGGGCGGTCCGGCGGAAATTTCCGCCGGACTGCTTTCCAGCAGAAATTTCTGCCGGAATTCCAATCCGGCGAACAATTCCGGCGGTTTTCCGGCGGATTTAGCATTTTCCCGCGGAATTTCGGCCGGATTTTTCCCCCGATTTTGGCTTTTTTTCCTATAGTGTAAATTTTAATTTTTACATAAGAAGGGTTTGATCATTTTGTATCTGATTCGAACTCAGTCATAATGAATATGAATCCTATAGGATTCAGATCAAATTCAGATATTGGGAGAGCTAATCAAATTGGGATTTGAAATTTTCAGATTTGCTCTAAAAACGACTCGTTGACAACCCTAACTCATATGACATTTATTTTGGGTTATTGAATTAAATTTACTAGTTTACCCAAGCTAATCTATGTGTATGTGTGTATATATATATATATAATTTGAAGGCCATGGGTCATCCAAGTAGGCGCCACTTATGCACATAATTGAATAGTCTCGTTATATTTTATTGTGACACATATAAAACTATCATACTTTTACATTTTAATTCATGCTAGCTAGAATACAATGATTCATAATTATCCAATGAATTCAACACTTATCCAAAATTTAAAATAAGATATGTTATATCAGCCCAAACCAAATGATATTCTTTTTTCTTTTATTTATAGTCTCCTATTTACAAGATTTATCAATTATTTTAATTGTAAAGTATTAGAACTATGTTGGTGTAGAGCATTTTACTATGAAAATTTTATATAGCTTTTTCTTCTGCAATTTATGAAAAATAGTGGTGGATTTATTATGCGATTATTGGTGTAAATGAAAGGTCATCTTTATAAATTTTTATAACTCATTTTTATGGTGATTTTCTCCCCTACTTGGCTAATTATTTTACCGACTTATTAATCCCCACTACCTCATGTTTTTGGCTCATTATTTCCCACTATTTTTTATTTATCTTGTGGAGATTTTCTACACACTAGTGAAAGAAATATGTTTAATACTATGGTGTTTTATAAGAGACTTTTACTAGTTGGAGGAGGTGTTATTTGTGGTGGAGCTTCGGATTCAACGACTAGTCCAGAGTTGTTTTTGAGTCATACGTCATTGCTAGATTGTTGTATTATGGAGGGGACATGTCACGGTGTTACTGCTGGACCGATGAGAAATTTTGCTATAGTGGCCTTGAATCTCCTTAGAGAGAGTGAGATATCAACACCTCAACCTGAATATTGTTTGTGTATTTTCAATTCTACTATCGCTAACAATTTTAATGAGACTCTAGGAATAATTGAAAAAACAGTGGGTATCATTTTGAGGGATTTCAATAGTCAAGTATCGCTATTCCCTCTTTCACTATTTACTTGTTAATTGTTGTGATTATTTTGATAGTTCATTTGACTATGAAAATAGTGGGGTTTAAGAAAAAAAGAGGTCAAATATTCACTTTTTCCAAATTATTCTATTTCTTTCTTTCTGAAAATTTGGTTTCTGGATGAATGAGAATGGCCATAAACCAAATTAGTGTGTAAGTTGCATATGTGATGAGTCTCAAAATATGCACGTGTGATTATTTACGTCAATGTAGATAATTTATTGATCTTTGGCTCTATTATGCATGTTATTGAAGAAATTAAAAACAGCTTTGTAGCTACTCTGTGGTGAAAGATTTTAATGCGACAAATTTCATTTCGAGAATGAAAATTACTAAAAGCATGTGATGGCATTGCCATTGACAAGTTGTGTTATATATATTGAGAAAATATTGAAAAAATAACAATTTTATTGATTTTAAGAATGTCACAACTCCTTGTGATCATAATGGTGTGATAAATGAGGAGTATGCGTGCCTAATTGGGGGTTTGATATATGCAACCAATATTATTCAACTTGACGTTGTATATGCAGTGGGAGTACTTAGTAGGTTTACAAACGGGCTAGGTATTGAAAATTGACATACCATAACTATTATGGCTTGTTTTATAAGAAATATCCTGTTGTGTTTGAAGGGTTTTTTGATGCAAATTGGAACACCATTTAAGGTGATTCCTAGTCTACCCCTAGTTATATTTTTACATTGAGAGGTGGTGCTATTTGCTGGAAATCAAAGAAACAAACTGTTATTGCTAACTCCACCATGGAGGTTGGGCTTATTGCCTTAGCTTTAGCTAGTGAATAAACAAATTGGTTAAGAGATTTATTATTTCAAATTCCCTATTTTGAGAAACCAATTCCTCCAATTTTAATACATTGTGGTAGCACTGCTGTGATTGATAGAGTACAAAACTGTTATTATAAGGCTAAAATCCATACCCAAAAGAAGAATAAGCCATACTATGAGATGATATTTAATAAGCGGTAATATAAATGTTGATTATGTAAATTTTGGTGATAATTTAGCATATCCATTAACTAAGGCCTTAGCAAGAGATCTAGTCTAGAGCACATCGAGGGGGATGGGTGTAACGACCCAGTAATATTTTATTATTTGAATTATAAGTGTGTCATAATTACTTTCAATATATGAATTTTAGGCACTCATTAGGGTAATGTGTAGCACACGCATTCATTTTAAATCATGATCATTTCTTCATTATTAGTGAAATTTTTAAATTTATGAATTTCTTATTTATTTTCAAAAAAACATTATCTCTTTATTTTTCCCCACAAATTTAGTATATTGTTATTATTTTTATTATTGTTTTCATATCATGAAATTTAATTTTACTTTTGCTTTTTATTGTCAAAAATTATAGAACTATTTGTTTTCAAATTAGAATTTACTAGATTTATTTATTTATTTCACATTCCTAAAATAATTTTATAAAACCGAAAATAGATATACAGAAAACCCAAAATATTTATAATTTAATTATCTCTTCTACAACTATATATATATATAATTTTCATAGACCATTAAGTCTTTCCAACTATTTTCTGTCATTATAAATATTTAGAAAATTACTTTTCCCTACTAAAATTGTAGTTTCAAATATGAATCTATATTAGCTCATACATATATTTTATATATTTTACAATATATACATCTATATATATAAATTATACATACACACATATATATCTATACATATATATATATATATATATTTAAACACACACACACGTCTATATATATATATCTATATTATATATACCTCTACTTCTACACATACACATCTATATATATATATATGTATATATATATATACTATATATTTACTTCTACACACGCACATCTATATAGTGATAGCCACACACACACACACACGTACATATATACATATATATATATATTACGCACACACACAACATATATATATATATATTAGCGGTAATATACTTGTTTACATGTACACATATAAGACTAGTGGTGAATTATATATCTACTTATAAACACACACATCCATATATATACTAGTGGTAAATTATATCTCTACATATACACACACATATCCATATATCACCTAGTGGTGATTTCTATATCTACATATCCACACGCACATCCGCATATATAGACTAGTGGTGATTTATATATCTACATATACACCTACATGTCTACATACATAAATATATATATATATACACACACTAGGTTATTAATATAGTGATGTGTACATATAAATAATCATATAGAATGAATGGTTTATATATTTATTTTATTATAATATTAGCTATTTCTTCTTTTCTCTTCTATAAATAGATCTCAACTCCAACTCCATTTTCATCCCAAAATCCCGCCTAAAAACACACCCCCATTTTCACTCTACTTTTAGCACACAAAACACTTCCTATTTATAACATATCTTCCACCCACATATATATATATATATATATATATATACAAACCCTTCTATTTTCATCTATATATACCTATTAGCCTCCTATATATCCATTTATTTCCCTCAGACATTCTTGAAAAGGTAGAAACCTTACTTAATCCCATAAGTAGAGGTGTTATTTATGTTCACCTTGGGTAAAAATTCTTGCTAAGGCTTGCTTCACTCCTCTTGAGTAAAAGTTCTTGCTAAAAGCATGCTTCCGTACTCTTGAGTAAAAGTTCTTGCCAAGCTTGCTTCCCTACTCTTGGTTTAGTTGCTAATTTATTTTATTAAGTGCTTCCCTAAAGTGTAATTTCATGATTAACTTAGCTATAGTTACTATCATACATGTTATTTCAAGAATACTTGCTCGTTGAGGCTAAGTAATACTTTCATGCTAGAAGGGTAATTATGATAGGATTTAATCTAGTTTATGCTTAATATGTGGTTATTGCTTTTATTATGTGATCAACATGCCCCTTTGTGAACATATTATGTAATTATGTGATCATATGCTTGGTATGTATATTCTTTTCATGAGTTAGGCTTCTTGAAATTATGTTTGTAGTTTAAAGAGGATTTTCTTGAGATCTAATGATTTCAAAGTGGTTTAATTTTGTAACGATATATATTTAACGATATATATTTAATTTTGTAAAACTTTTATCAAAATCTATGTTAGTTTTGAAAATATAATAGTTTCATAAAGTTATAATAGTTTTATGGAAATATACTCGATTATCAGTTTTATGACAATATAGTATTTTTGAGACTATGTTAATTTTATGAAAATAAATTAGTTTGATAAAATGATGTGTTTCTACGAAAAATATTAGTTTTGACAAAATATACTATTTTCATAAAAATAGATTTATTAAAGTTTTATCAAGATATGGGTGCTTTATCAAAATCGATCCCTAGTTTACCAAAATACGTATGCATGTCTTATATATATAGTTGTCTATATTTTCAAATGGATCTTTTATACTTATATATATTATCCGTGCATACATATAGATATATTTATGTCTTGAATGTCATTTTTCTATAGTTTACACAAATATTTGATACATGTATATATATGTGTTACACTTATACTTTAGTCATATGTATGAGCTCTACGTATGTATGTATTTAGTTATATATATTTGCATTTTATTTACTTTGAATTTACATACGTAAGTGAATATGTTTTACTTTGAAACCTATATATATATATTTATATATTTATGTTTAATTATATTTTAATCAGAATATATTTATGTATCAAATTTATATTCTAGACAATATATATAGATATATATGTATGTGTTGTCGTGTGTATATATATATACACATACTATTATATTTTAGTTTAAATTTCGTATTTGATATACGTATATATCTATATTAAATAGTTTATGAGATATTATTTTCTATTATTTTATTAAATTTCATATTTGATATACGTATATATCTATATTAAATAGTTTATGAGATATTATTTTCTATCACTTTATTTCATAGTGATGATATTCTTTTTTAAGATGTTGGAATCATATGTTGAAACATGGAAGCAAGACTTCCAAGATTGTGCTATGTGCATAAATTGTGATTGTGAAACGGGCCCGAAATATATCGGAGTGGTTTGAGTGAGTTCCGCCGGAACATACCAATGGGGTAGCCGGCTATAAGAGTTCTCACTCTCTCCATCTCCTAATCCCCCCTTGGGTAGACCGAGTGATCTACTCAGGAGAGACGGTTGTACGAAAATTTGGCGTAACACCCGGGGTACGACCATTGGAGGATAAGGCAGGCGGGAGAAATGTGCTGGTTGTAAATTTCGGCCTGGGTAGTCATAAGGGTCACTGTTAGGTGACGAGAAAGGTTTGAAATGAAAAACTATGTGTTCATGTTCAAAGTAAAACTATGTGCCTACATGTAAATCACACACACGAGCACCTTATGTGATTAGGTAACGTTTCTTCTCAACTATATGTTGACTATGTTCATATAATATGTTTTAGATGAACCTGAGGCTAACTTTAATCAGGTCGAGGAGGAGGAACATTTTCAAGCCTTCTATTAGGACGAGAGCTATTACTTTCCACTACGTACTTGTTTGTTTTCCCGATTTCGGCCATATGAAATTTGTAAACGCTTGTTTGTATTCGGAATTTTGTACTTGATGTACATCGCGATATTATGTTTTCCAATACTATGCTTGCTATTTAAATTTAAGTTTATTAAATACTTTATATGTAAATCATAACAAATATAAAGGAATTACCGGGGTCGTCACAGGTGATATCAAAGCTTGGGTTTACGCCTAAGCTGCGCTGGGTAAGGATTCTCGTCGTAAGTTTTCGAAATAGAAAGGAGATAGGATTGATCTGATAAGGTTAAGTAGGAATGAATTTGGGTTGTGTTTGACATGCGGGGTGGCGGGTGTGGCTGGACGGCTGACCAGTGCATACTTTGCTCCCTGAATGACAAATACTGGACTAATTTGAGTATAAGGAGAATTTTTTTTTGGGTAATAGCTGTAGATGATTACTTGTAGAATTATGTGACTTAAGGTCTACGTGCGCGAAATTCACCTCTTGAACCTATAGGAACTAACTTGAGAGTCAACATGGGTGTATGTGAAAGTTGCTAAAACCTCTAGTACATCTAATGGATTTTATAAGGTGGAATTATATTTTGCGAAAATGTATCTTTTGGTAAAATTTAATACTGAAATAGGGACCTTGAGAATCGGGAAAGGTAGAAGCTATGTACTTTGTTGAAATTAAGAAAAGAAAGATTTGGAAGCTTGTGGTCGTCTAAGGCTCGGAATTTGAGATAGGATGCATAATTATGGTAGTAGAAATGGTATTGAGAATTGAAAAGTACAACGAAGCAATTGAAAACTTTAGACACTTTGTGAGACTACGATCTAGGGGCGGCCCAAGCAGAAGAAACTCTGGAGGATATTTCAGTTGCAAGGATGGATGTTCGACGTAACCAAATAAACCTATAGTTGCGAAGGTACGCATTCAGCTTGTTTCATTTACCTAGAATTTTGATTGATCCAAGTTCACTACTTGTTTTCTAGGCTAGAGGTTCAATCTAACATTTATCACATGAATTAGAAGTATGAATTAGATGTAGCCGCTATCCAATATTGATGAGTTATTTGATTAAGTACAAGAAGTTTTAGTATATTCCCAACTGGATTTAAAATTAGGTGAGAAGGCAAGGGGGAATTTTAGTAGTCATGGGAAAAGAAGAGCAGTTATGGAATAGAATAAAGGTATATAATCAAGCTACTAAATGAACTTAAGTATAGGTTTCTATTTTAGGCGAAGTGTGTAATAGTTAAATGACGATTCTCTTGTGATAGTTATGTTTCTTAATTCTTTTCGTACGACCTCATCATTAATTATTCAAAAGATCTCTAAAATTCATTTTACTTGGAAACAACTTTTTATAATCTCCATAAGAGATGTACTTTTTAATCGCACCTTGAAACCTCTATTCTTTATGATTTGTTTCTAAAGCCATAAGTTTGATTGTGACATATTATTTTTGTCCCTATATTCACAATATCGATATTTCTTTGGGATATCTCTTATATCAATATTCATTGTTTGATGTAAAGGAAAGAAGAGGCCGATTTTGTCTTTAACTTTCTTTTAAAACGATAACTTCAATAGCAATTATTGTCTTTGTTTTTATAATAATTCTCTATTGTTTTTTTTTCGGCACTCTTGAAACTTTCCTCAATTAACATCCTTTTTATCTCCTTCTTGAAAAGTTGTAATATAGGAAATTCCAAATTATTTTCTCCCTATTGAAAGCTTGAATCTTCTAAATTTTATGCCAATCCGAAGTTTTCCTTATTCGACACTTTAATTGACCAAGCTGTTATTCAAACTTATATGCATTCTTGTGTGTATCAATAATAATACATTGACAATCTTTTATACCATTCGCACTTTTAACATGAAAATTTCTTGAAGCAAGTTTTGAAAATTGATGAGTTATCATTGATCTCCAGTAAACTTCTTCCTGTATATTCCTAAATAATATTTAAAAATAAAAATGTTGACAAATATTTTCAAATCCTACTAAATTTATGACTCGTTTCTTCCACTTGTCGATCTTTTATTCCTATTAATTAAAATTTTTATTTCCGCTTTGCCGTATACATCTTAGATCTAATTTTGTATCCATCCCGACTATCACAATCCTTACTCATATTTGAAAAAAAAAATATTAAAATTTGAACCTATTACCAAAGATTCCGTTATAGGATTACTTTGAACCTAGTAAGGCAATAATGCAATATGGATAATTGTGGATAGACTTATGACAAGCTTCAGCTTCATTGTGTGATTAACAGAAAATTAGAAACATGACATAGTTGGACTTCATGGTGTCTCGGTTAGTATAGTCTTGAATAGAAACCATAGTTTTCCCTAAATTTTGGCAAGAATTACAAAATGTTTGAACCATTAAGTTAAACATTAGTATTTCTCTTCAACCTCAAACTGGTGGACAACTAGAAAGAATCAAGCAAACCATTGAAGATATACTTCTATTTTGAAGGAAGTTAAGACCGACATCTCTCACTAGCTATAGATGCCTATAACAATAACTATTAACCTATAGTTGACATAGTCCTTTTGAAAGCACTTTATGCACAAGGAAATAGATCCACAACATTTGGAATGAAGTGGCAAAAGGAAAGCCCAAAGTTATTACGGGAAATCACCAAAGTCACCAAAGTAGCTCGAAAGTAAATGACAAAAAACACAAAGTTGCTAAAAGAGTTACTCCGATAAGAGATGAAAAGATTTGGAATCTAACTTAGGAAAAAGGAGATTTAAGATTTGGAAAACGAATGAAACGCTTCATCCAAGATATGACTGTTCTTTTGAAATATTGGGAAGAATAGGAAAAGTAGTAGTGTAAGTTGGCATTACCTTCTACCTACTAGAGCTACATAATGTCTTCTGTGTATCTGTGCTCCATAAATATCACCCGGATCCCTCACATACACTAAACCATGACACCCTAGATATTGACCTAGATTTAACCTATGTTGAAGAGCCTATTGAAAATATCGAATTTAAGGAATGCACTTTGAGGAACAAGACAAGCCCCCTAGTACGAGTGCTATGGAAACATCATGGAATTGGGGAACGATTGGAAGAAGTACAAGAGAAGTACTCATAGTTATACGAGTAAGCATATGACGAATTTCGAGGACGAAATTTTTTAAGGGCAGGAGGATGCAACGACCCGGTAATATTTTATTATTTGAATTATAAGTGTGTCATAATTACTTTAAATATGTGAATTTTAGGCACTCATTAGGATAATGTGCATGCATTTTAAATCATGATCATTTCTTCATTATTAGTGAAATTTTTAAACTTATGTATTTCTTATTTATTTTCAAAAAATCGTTATCTCTTTATTTTTTCCCACAAATTTAGTATATTGTTATTATTTTTATTATTGTTTCCATATCATGAAATTTAATTTTACTTTTGTTTTTTATTGTCAAAAATTATAGAACTATTTGTTTTCAAATTAGAATCTACTAAATTTATTTATTTATTTCACATTCCTAAAATAATTTTATAAAACCGAAAATAGATATATACAAAACCCAAAATATTTATAATTTAATTATCTCTTCTACAACTATATAAATATATATATATATATATATAATTTTCATAGACCATTAAGTCTTTCCAACTATTTTTTGTTATTATAAATATTTAGAAAATTACTTTTCCCTACAAAATTGTAGTTTCAAATATGAATCTATATTAGCTCATACATATATTTTATATATTTCACAATATATATACATCTATATATATAAAATATGCATACACACATATATATCTATACATATATATATATATATTTAAACACACACACACACGTCTATATATATATATATATATATGTAACAACCCGATAAAATCCTTTATTTAAATATTTTATATTATACATTGGGTGTCCATTATTTTGATGAATAATTTTCTTTTAGAACTATTTTGGGAAGTATTGTTTTATAGAAATTATTCTTCAAAACAATTTTTTTTATTTTCGAACAAATGCGCATTTACTGCATAAATTTTTAGCAAATATTATAAAATCCAAATATTCTTAAAATTTTATGCATTTAATTTTTCTAAACTCCCAGAATTTATTTAATAAATTATTTTCAACTTTTACCTCTTTTTCGAGAAATTTTAGTAGTTTTCGAAAAATATTGTCTTTAAGTTTTTAATTTGAAATCTAATTTTTGAAATGATTAATTATTATAAAAAAATGAAAATAATAATATAAATAAATATTTTAGATTTTATTTGAATTATAAAAATTAATATTTGAATTTTATTTCTATTTTGGGCGTTTTTTGAAAAAAGGGCAAAAATAAGGGGTATTTTGGTCTTTTCACTTCTCCAACCCCAAATTTCAGTTTTGCTGAGAAATAAACAATAAAAATACTTAATAAATAAGAGTTTTCAGATTTTATGGGTTTTTGTTTGATTTTAGTTGATTTTATTCTATATTTTATCAAAATATCTCTCTACTAGTACACTCTTGAAACCTAGCCTCATATACATATATAAATATATATTAGTGGTGATATACATAGCTACATACACACACACACACATGCCCACATACATATACATGGTGATTAGTAAAGTGAGGTGTATGTATATACAACCATGTATAAATGTATAGAAGAGGTATTTAGATGAATCTAATATGTAGATCTTTGCCTCTAATACTTGGAAGATCAATACACAAGACCTTACACACTCACAATCCTCATTTTTCAGCCATTTTCCAGCCCCAAACCGTCCACTCTCTCTTCTCTTACACTCTCTTTCATTTTTCCTCCAAACACTATCATTTTCTCTCAAAACACTACACTACTTGGAAGAACATAAGGTAGGAACACTTCTTTATGCCTTAAGTGGAGGTTTTCTTCTTCTTTCTTGTGAAGAATAGGCAAGCTTCCATACTCTTGTGCCCAAGCAATGTAAAAGATCAAGCTTGAGTGGCCTAGAGTGAGAGCTTTTGCCAAACATGCCTCCAAGTTGAGGATTTGAGCTATTTTGCCATATTCATGTACTTTAAAGCTTTATGGTTAATTTTTCATATTATAACTCTTGTTGGGAGGAAGTTGAAGGATGGATAGACTTGTGAGCATGATCTTAAAGATATTATGTGATTAATATGCTTATTTGGAGTACTATTTGCTTACTATGCTTTATTGGAAATACTATGTAGTTATTGTGCCCTTTTTGCAATAATATGAAATTCTTATGCTTTATTTGAACTAATATGTGATTTCTATGCTTTATATGAAGTAGTATGAGACCATGATACTTTATTTGAGCTATTAAGGGAAAATGTTGTTCTTGAAAGTCTTAGTAAAGAAAGCTCCACATATCTATTATTTGATAAATAGAACTTTTATTATACTTTATACTATATATTTATGCCTACGTTTGTCCTTACATATATATATAAACCTATTCAAGGTTTTAGTAAGTGATCAGATGATTATATATATATATATAAATATTTAAAGTGTCATTATATATTCATTTAACTAATTTCATTATATGTTAATGATAGCCTAATTATACATATAGTTATATGTACATATAGATATAGGTTATTATAAACTACTTTTATATATATATATGCTACATATATGTATATATATATATACTTATATTCATTTTATTAGTTTTATATGTATATGTAGATAATTCTTATCATATCTATATATATAGTTATCTATATTTTATATAGGTATATATATGTAGTATTCATATATTTATAAATCTTATATTTTAATCTATATATTTATAAATATTTATATATTTATACTAATTATATTTTAATCTTTATATTTATATATTCATACTAGTTATATTTATATATTTATATTTATATTTTTTCTATTTACATATTTTTGCTACTAGCTATTTACATATTTAACATTTCTAAGTAAATATGCTTAATAAGCAAATATAAAGCTTTCATTTATAAATGTGGAGCTTACTTTACTAAATTATAATATAAACTTCCAAAGATTATGTGCATGTGTGAACAAATTGCAATTCTGTGAATGGGCCCATATGTGCTGGAATGGTCTGGGGGGTGCTCCGCCGGGACATACTATTGAGTAGCCGGAAGAGTTCACAACCCTTCCATCTCCTAATCCCTCCTTGGGTAGACAGAGGGATCTACTCACGAGAGAGGGTCGTAGGACAATACTAGGCGTATGCCCGGGATATGACCATTGGAGGATAAAGCTGGCGGGAGAAATGTGCTGGTTGTTATTTCGGCCTGGGTAGTTATAAGGGTCACTGTCAGGTGACAGAAGGTAGAAAGTATGAAACTATGTGTGTGCTATGTGTAACTAATGTGCACTTGACACCCGAGCACCTTATGTGTATAAAGAAATATTTCTACTCAACGTATGTTGATTTCGTGTTATATAATGCTTTAGATGCTTGTGAAGCTAGCCTTTATGATGATGATGAGGAGGAACCTTTTGAAGCATTTTACTAGGAAGGAAGATGTAGGATTTCCGCTGCGTACCTGTAGTTGGTGGTTTTTGCTTTTGCTATGTACATATAGTAGAACTAGCAATTCGATAGTCTCCTTTGTTGGATGTACCTTTATGTTATGTAATGTAGCCTAGTACGTTTTGTAAATAACAATGTATATATGTATGTAACCACTAACAAGAATAATAATAATAATAATAATAATAATAATAATAATAATAATAATAATAAATTTTCGGGGTCATCACAATTATATATACCTCTACTTCTACGCATACACATCTATATATATATGTATATATATATACTATATATTTACTTCAACACACGCACATCTATATAGTGATAGCCACACACACACACGTACATATATACATATATATATATATATATATATATTAGTGGTAATATACTTGTTTACATGTACACATATAAAACTAGTGGTGAATTATATATCTACTTATACACGCACACATCCATATATATACTAGTGGTAAATTATATCTCTACATATACACACACATCCATATATCACCTAGTGGTGATTTCTACATCTACATATCCATACACACATCCATATATATAGTCTAGTGGTGATATATGTATCTACATATACACCAACATGTCCACATACATAAATATATATATATATATATATTAGGTTATTAATATAGTGATGTGTACATATAAATAATCATATAGAATGAATGGTTTATATATTTATTTTATTATAATATTAGCTATTTCTTCTTTTCTCCTCTATAAATAGATTCCAACTCCAACCCCGTTTTCATCTCAAAATCCCGCCTAACAACACACCCCCACTTTCACTCTACTTTTAGCACACAAAACACTTCCTATTTATAGCTTATCTTCCACCCACCTATATATATATACAAACCCTTCTATTTTCATCCATATATACCTATTAGCCTCCCATATATCCATTTATTTCCCACAAACATTCTTGAAAAGGTAGAAACCTTGCTTAATCCCATAAGTGGAGGTGTTATTTATGTTCACCTCGGGTAATAGTTCTTGCTAAGGCTTGCTTCACTCCTCTTGAGTAAAAGTTCTTGCTAAAAGCATGCTTCCGTACTCTTGAGTAAAAGTTCTTGCCAAGCTTGCTTCCCTACTCTTGGTTTAGTTGCTAATTTATTTTATTAAGTGCTTCCCTAAAGTGTAATTTCATGATTAACTTAGCTATAGTTACTATCATACATGTTATTTCAAGAATACTTGCTCGTTGAGGCTAAGTAATACTTTCATGCTTGAAAGGTAATTATGATAGGAGTTAATCTAGTTTATGCTTAATATGTGGTTATTGCTTTTATTATGTGATCAACATGCCCTTTTGTGAACATATTATGTAATTATGTGATCATATGCTTGGTATGTATATTCTTTTCATGAGTTAGGCTTCTTGAAATTATGTGTGTAGTTTAAAGAGGATTTTCTTGAGATCTAAGGATTTCAAAGTGGTTTCGTGGAGATATATTTTGGTAAAAAGAAGCTTATAACGATATATATTTAATTTTGTAAAACTTTTATCAAAATCTATGTTAGTTTTGAAAATATAATAGTTTCATAAAGTTATAATAGTTTTATGGAAATATACTCGATTATCAGTTTTATGACAATATAGTATTTTTGAAACTATGTTAATTTTATGAAAATAAATTAGTTTGATAAAATGATGTGTTTATACGAAAAAGATTAATTTTTGACAAAATATACTATTTTCATAAAAATAGATTTATTAAAGTTTTATCAAGATATGGGTGCTTTATCAAAATCTATCCCAAGTTTACCAAAATATGTATGCATGTCTTATATATATAGTTGTCTATATTTTCAAATGGATCTTTTATACTTATATATATCATCCGTGCATACATATAGATATATTTATGTCTTGAATGTCATTTTTCTATAGTTAACACAAATATTTGATACATGTATATATATGTGTTACACTTATACTTTAGTCATATGTATAAGCTTTACGTATGTATGTATTTAGTTATATAGATTTGCATTTTATTTACTTTGAATTTACATACATAAGTGGATATGTTATACTTAGAAACCTACATATATATATATATATATTTATATATTTATGTTTAATTATATTTTAATCAGAATATATTTATGTATCAAATTTATATTCTAGACAATATATATAGATATATATATATGTGTTGTTGTGTGTAGATATATATACATACTATTATATTTTAGTTTAAATTTCATATTTGATATACGTATATATCTATAGTAAATAGATTATGAGATATTAATTTCTGTTACTTTATTAAATTTCATATTTGATATATGTATATATCTATATTAAGTAGTTTATGAGATATTATTTTCTATCACTTTATTTCATAGTGATGATATTCTTTTTTCAGATGTTGGAATTATATGTTGAAACATGGAAGCAAGACTTTCAAGATTGTGCTATGTGCATAAATTGTGATTGTAAAACGGGCCCGAAAAATATCGGAGTGGTTTGAGTGAGTTCCGCCGGGACATACTAATGGGGTAGCCAAGCTGTAAGAGTTCTCACTCCCTCCCTCCATCTCCTAATCCCCCCTTGGGTAGACCGAGTGATCTACTCAAGAGAGAGGGTCGTAGGAAAATTTGACGTAACACCCGGGGTACGACCATTGGAGGATAAGGCAGGCGGGAGAAATGTGTTGATTGTAAATTTTGGCTTGTCATAAGGCAGTCATAAGGGTCACTGTTAGGTGACGAGAAAGGTTTGAAATGAAAAACTGTGTTCATGTACAAAGTAAAACTATGTGCCTACGTGCAAATCACACACGAGCACGTTATGTGATTAGGTAACGTTTCTACTCAACTATATGTTGACTGTGTTCATAAAATATGTTTTAGATGAACCCGAGGCTAACTTTAATGAGGTCGAGGAGGAGGAACATTTTGAAGCCTTCTATTAGGACGAGAGCTATTACTTTCTGCTGCGTACTTGTTTGTTTTGCCGATTTCGGCCATATGAAATTTGTAAATGCTTGTTTGTATTCGAAATTTTGTACTTGATGTACATCGCGATATTTTGTTTTCCAATACTATGCTTGCTATTTAAATTTAAGTTTATTAAATACTTTATATGTAAATCATAACAAATATAAAGGAATTACCGGGGTCGTCACAATGGGATTGAAGCCTGTATAATCGTAAGTCATGTATGAGGAAACCAAAAAAAGGACTAGAGGTCCTATAACCAGGTTCAATTGGAAGAACGAATCATATGATGGCTTGTTATGAATGTATAATTTTGTTTGTTTAATATTCCATCCATGTGGTGTGAGTATATTCATCCTGTAATATTTTGTGGATGTTGAATTCATTAACTCCTTATGAAATCTGTAGCTCTTATATTTAGGGTGTCAGAAGCAACCCTGACAGATTTTACTTATGTGAATGTGGAAGTAGACTACTTCCTAGGAAAATTGGGTTTGTTCTCAAAAGCACTCATGAAATTTGGGATAGCAGAAGGGAAATAATATGCTCGCTATGAAAGCTTTTGTCAGCACCTTGATTGTTATGTGTAAGCGATGATACTTTATTTCCCTCAAGCAGTCATAGTTCAAGTTTGAGACCACTACTGGAGTAGAGATTGTTGTTTTCGTAAGTGGATGTTCAATGTAGAGCACACCTTCATTATGCATAACAGTCTCCCCTCAACTAGTAAACTTTCTTCGATTTTAATATTAAAATGAGTGGAGGAATGTAGTTGTAGAGCATTTTTAACATTAAAATTTTATATAACTTTTTGTACCTCAATTTATGAGAAAAAAAATGTCACGACCCGAAAAATACCCTTCATATTTTATTAAAATTAAATAATAATTTTCACATAAAAATTGTACAAAATACAAGAGTTTCAAAAGAATACAAAAGTAAGTTTATTGCGTAAAAGGCTTCTAAATGCTTCCGCTATGCCACTCTGATCCACTATCTCATTTCTTTCTAAAAATAGTCATGTGAAACACGGTCAATAAACATGTTGAGTAGAACTATTACATAATCGCATAAGGTGCAAGTGTGTGAAATTGCACATAAACATATAAAATCACATAATACTCCTGTTTGTCACATACATTGACGTAATAACTTATAACTCCCACCACGATCAAACAATCAATAATCCAACCGAGTCACTCCACGATTCCACCAATCCCAACCAAGTCACACCAGTGGTCATAACCCGGGTATATACCAAAGCCTACGACCCACTCTCACATGGAACACTCCGTCCATATGAGGAGGGATTAGGAGAAGGAGGGCTGGAACACTTATTACCAGCATCTCCAATAGAATGTCCCGGCGGAACTCAGCTGCACCCATTCCGAAAATATTACGGGCCCAACACATATTTGAGAAATAACTTTCTCATAACACATAGATCTTATCAAAGCATAAATAAACATATCATGTTCATGCATATATCTTTATGAAAGCATAATAGCACGAAAACAATTACCATGATACTAACATGTATAGCAAATAATGTGAGGCATAAAATCTTTAAAATGTGAACATAGGCAATTACTTGGTATTTTTACCATTATTTGGTAAATCCAAGTTAAAGCCTTGTTTATGAAAATAATCTAAGATCATGTTGCCTAAACTACTTATGAGAAAGGTAATAATTCTACATTTCAACTATTTTTAGGGACAAAAGAGGGTATATAAAGGGCTACATAGAAGGCTAATAGGTACATATGGGTGAAAATAGAAGGGTTTGTGTATATATATATATATGTGTGTGTGTGTGTGTGTGTGTGTGTGGGTGGGTGGAAGATAGGCTATAAATAGGAAGTGTTTTGGGTGTTGAGAGTAGAGTGAGTGTGGGAGTGTGGTTTTAGGCGGGATTTGTGTGTTTGTGTGTGTTATGTATGTGCTGAAAAATGGAGGATGAGGACCTCTATTTATAGTGTTGAGCATGTGAAATAGAATTATTTATTATTAAGGTCAATTTTCATTTAAAGCATTCTTTACACCTAAGTTGGGTAATTAATGAAATTGTCCAATTCATGCACTTAAGTGTCACCCTAATTATGCTTAGATGTGCCCTAAATTGTATGAATCATCCCCTAAGTAAATATGAGCCATGCAAGTGTACATTTTCTAGAAATATTGCTACAAGAATAAACAAGAACCATGCAAGTGCAAAAGTTGAAGAATAATCTTAGGAAAATATCTTGTATTAAATAAAATCTGATAAAATCTGATTTTTCTTGTCCTAATCTTATAAAATCTGAAATCATATCTTTATTTAATTAAAGATTCGAATTTGTATTTATTTATTTTTGTAAAAACCGAAAATTAGGGTTTTAGGACATAAAATTAGCGTATTAGGGCATAAAATCTGAAAATTCATTCTTAATTTAGAAAATTTATAAAATTATGAAATTTAATCTTTATAAATCTGAAATTATATGTATATTTTCCAGAAATTAAAAATGTTTTAGTTATATTTTCAAAAACTGCAATTTAGGACATAGAATTTCTAAAATTGTGTTAGAATGTCAAATTCCTCTAAAATTTGAAAAATTATGTAATTTATTCAAAATTGCATCTTCTCCATGCATAAGAGTCTAGAATACTTATTTATATTATTTTTGAAAACTCATAAGTATTTAATAGATGAATTTTCCAAGAATGGTAATCAAAATTTAAAAATTAGTACTTTATCGTTCAAATTGTAATTTACCCTCAAAATCAGACTAAAATTTGAAAACAACAAGTAATAAGGACATTTTCAATAAGCATAAGGTTTTATATCAATTATTTAAATAATAAGAATTACCGGGTTGTCACAAAAAAAGTGGTGGATTTATTATGGGTTAGTGATGTAAGTAAAAGGTCATATTTATAAAGTTTTGTAACTCATTTTTATGGTTATTTTCTCCACTACTTGGCCAATTATTTTACCTATTATTAATCCCAACTACCTCATGTTTTTATGCTCATTATTGCCACTAGTTCATTTATTTTGTGGAGGCTTTCTACACTTATAAATATGTGACATTTGTTGAAAACTTTAAGAAGCATGGATTCAAACACAATAATCCATAACACCAAAACAAAAATACAATTCCTATGAATCGATTAATCACAGGACCACTAGTAAATAATCAAATAATGTTTTAACCGTAATAACTAACTTTGACCCATTAGAGATGTGGAAGAGAAGTGGAGCTAGGGTTACTGATTTTATAAGCTAAGGAAAAACGGTGTAACTTTTCTGTATTCTCTCTCTTAGATGGGGCAGAAAGAAAAACGTCCTCCTTCTAGCTTAGGGGCCCTACCCTAATATACCTGATGTATTACACTTTAATTATGGGCCCATCAAATATAATTAAAGTGCAACCTCTACACGTGAAAGGCCCATACTCAATGTAATATTTCTATTAGCTCATGTATATGTACGTTTGTTAAATTTTAAAAAAAATGTAATTATTCATTTTTATCCAAAAGTATCTTAAATTTCTTTATATAATTTTTTTGGTGACTAAATTCTAAATTTAAACCATCTTTCATATCTAATCGAGTTTTTATAAAAAAAAATACAATGTTATTGAAAACTTTTATATAAGCTTTTTACTTTGCCGATTCCTTGGCGATCATTATATATATAAAGACTAAAATACCTTTATACTGTTCCATAACGTTTATATAATTGTAAGAGATGAACGTTCTAAAATACTATTAATATACCATAATTGTTGAAAGGGGAAAAAAATAACCACCATAAAAGATATTTTACCCACAAGAGGGACAGATTAAATGACAATCCACATTTTGAACCTTTTCAATATTTTCATTTTAGAAGTTACTCTTGAAGAAAGAACAACTTAATGTGGGCTTCCCACCAGCAAGTTTAATTTAGACTTCATTCTCGAATGACAATAAAAAGACTTCCATGCCCTTAAAAGTAAAGATAACCCCCCAACTTATCCTCTTATGTAATTATCCAACTTTCTCTTTTTCCCTTTCCCGCATTTCTTCATGTTTTTGAATTTCTTTTCCCTTATTTCCTCACTCCTTATTTTCTGCAACAATGCTAGGTTTGTAGTTGAATTCTCACAAAAATTGCTTCAATTGTGAATGAAAAAAAAATCATGAACAATATATCATTAGAAAACTAAAGATGTCTAGTTTTTAACAAAAAAAAAAGTGTTAAAACCACATTTTCTATTCGAAAATGTGATAGATTTTGGGTTGAATTTTCACGAAAAACTACTTTGATTGGGAAAGAAAACTACAAGTCATATACAATTAGAAAGCCATAAATGTCTAATTTCTATGAGGGGAACAAAACTGTTAAGAAAGCATTTTCCTGTAGAGAATGATACTCAAACACCTAAGCAATGTCAGCTTCAAATTCTTTGTTTGGAAAAGTGACAAATATTGGATTGAATTCTTGCAAAAAATTGCTACAATTAGGAATGAAATAAGTTATGAGTCATATACCATTACAAAGCTACAAATGTCTAGTTTTTAACTAAAAACTTTGGTGTTAAGAAAGCATTTTGTTACAAAGTGTTATATTAAAAAAAATATTGAGTAGTATTGATTTTGAATTCTCTGTTCGAGAAAAAGATAGATTTTGGGTTGAATTCTCACAAAAAGTACTTTGATTCGGAATGATATAAACTAAGAATGATGTATTATTAGAAAGCTATTAATCCAGTTTTTAAGGAAAAAAGCAATATTGAGAAAGCATTTTTTTTAACTAAGAGCTGTACTTAAAAAATTTAGTGCCAAATTTGAATTCTTTCTTATGATAAAGTTTGGGTTTAATTTTTGTGAAAACCTATTTTGATATAGAATAAAATAAATTATAAGTAATGTGTTACTATAAAACTTCTAGATTTTAACAAAGAAAACAATATTAAGTAATTATTTTTCTACAAAGACTAAAAAAATTGAGCAGTGTAGATCTTGAATTCATAGTTAGAAAATGTGACAAATTTTGGGTTTAATTCTTATGAACAACTGATTTGACTGATAATGAAATAAATTATGAGCCACATATTGTTAGGAAGCTAAGGATATCTAGTTGTTAACCAAGAAAACCAATGTTAAGATTTTTTTTTGCAAATAGTATACTTAAAAAACTGAGTATTGCCAGTTTTGAATTCTTTGTTCTAAGATGTGATAGATTTTGGGTTGAATTCTCATGAGAAATGCCTTGATTGAGAATGAAATAAATTATGAATCATATACCATTAGAAAGTTATTTTTGTCTAGTTTGCAACAAATAATACGGTGTTAAGAAAGCATTTTCTTATAGAGAGTTACTTAAAAAATTGAACTGGCCTTTTTTCTGTGTCCTACCATTTATAAATTATGAATAAATACCCTAGTTAATATATTCAATTGAGTTGGGGAACATACCCAATTATCTCAATTATGAGAATTGTTCAATTGACTCAATTGAGTATAGGAAGCATCTAATTGACTCAACCAAGTTGCGGGAAATATCTAATTGACTCAATTGAGTTCGCAGAAATTTTCAATTATTTTAATTTTTTTTATTGGAGAAATTGTTCAATTTATTTAATTTAATTGGGAAAAATGGTTAAGTAACTTTGCTGAATTTGGAAAAATATCCAATTCACTCAATTCAATTTGGTAAAGGTCTAATTGAACCATTAAATTCTGCAAAAATTGATGTTTGTACTACAGTTTTACGATAATATAATTCATATACTCATCCTAATTATGTAAATGTTGAACATTCTAGAGAAAGAATCTAAGAATATACATCGTGCGCTCATTTAAATTTTGCAAAAATTGGTTGTTGTATTGCAACATTATTCCAATATACTAAATTACTCACCTATTTGACAAACATTGAACATTCTAAAATAAGTTTGTAATATATACTTAATATACTCCTCATGCAAACTTTTCTTATACAAAATTCAAAATCCATATCATTGAAAACTTTATCCCAACCACGCCTAATCTCCCGCTTCAAAACAAATTGAATCCGTTCACCTTTGTACTTCAAAATTGCACCATGTTTGTTATATGCAATTGTAATAATACATATTTCTAAAAAAATATTTTAAATATACATTTTTATATCCAAAATCTTTAAAATTCTTGAACATACAATTCTAAATTGCAAAAGTGATACCAACACCTATTCATGAACTCCATGGTTGAACAACCCACTATTTAAACTAAATGAAACTTCCATAACTCTATACTTTCATAATGCAACAAACTTTTTATCTTCTCAAACCAGCCCAAAATAAATTTCAACCAATTAATGACCTCTTTCTAATTCAAAACATGAATTTTCATAAAATTGAAAACTCAAATTATTCAATTTTCAATCTCAAACCTTTCTCCTACAACTTTGATTTTTTTTCTTTTCTTTTTTTTTTTCTTTTTGAGAAATTAAAATTGCAATTCATTACCATGCAAGTGAAGCTTGTGAAAGCTTTTATTCAATTAGTCCATACTTTTTTGCCCTTAATCTCTCAAAGCCAGCTTCTTGAACCACAATAAACAATATCTCCCGCCACCATAGCGCTCGGTGAATTCCTCATTTAGTTTTACCTATTCATGTGCTCCCTGCAATAAACCCCATCCATTGATTAATTCATTTTTTTGTTGTGGAGGACCATTTCCAAAAATAATATTTTGATAAACTATGACAGCCTTTTTACCCATTTGAGACTAATTTTGGCATATTTTAGGAAAAAAAATAACTCGACATAGGGTAGTGTCGGAGTACTAACCCAATCATTGACAATTTGACCAGTCACAAATTTTCTCATTGTGGTCACTAGTAAGTCACGTTTGACAAAATAAAAAAGCTCACACCACACAGTAGTCGAACCTGGACAAAGACTTCATAAAAGCACTACCCATACAAAGCACCAGGGGTGGCAAAATGGTTCTTGACCTATGGTTCCAATCCAACCGAATAGTTTTAGGTTGGGTTAGGTACAAAGTTTTTTAAAGTGGGTTGGGCTAGATCTCATACAGTTGAGATTGATATTTGGTTTTAGATGGGCTGGTAATTGGTTGATGTTGGGTGCTAAATGGGTTACCCTATAAACAAAAAAATATATGAGTTTCATGGATAGAGATTTTTTTCTGCAGAGAAAATGTTCATACGAAGAGAGAGAACGTAATTGAAAAAAAGAAGATGACTATCATGGAACTGAAGCTTGTGAAAGCTTTATTTAACTAACCCATGCTTTTTCACCTTTGATTCTCAAACCCTGCTCCTTGAACTACCATACAACCATCTCCCGACACCGCAACGTACCTTCAGCCAATTTCCCTTTTAGCTCCAACTATTTGTATGCTACTTGCAATAAACTCAATCCATTGATCACTACAATATCTTGTTGTGCAGGATAAAAATTAAAGAAGCAAAAGTCTCATGAAAAGAGTTTTTTATTGCAAAACAACATTCATACAAAGAGACAGAAGATGATGACTTTGGAAGAAAATGATGGAGATCAAAAAATCATTGAAGAGTCAAGTCTCCTATTGATAGTTAATATAAAAACGCATAAAAATAGTACATTGATACGTTCATACAATTGGGTAGTGATATCAAAAAAATAACTTTAAAATGAGTAGCTCAAAATAAAAGAATTTAAAATGGAGAGAGAACTGAAAAATGAAAGCAGGTAGATGGATAAAAAACTAAGTCTCACTAAATTAAACACCATTATCAAATTTCTTCTATGAGATATAACTTTTAATATTCCTCGAGTGTTGCTTCTAGTATTGTAGCTTTGAATTGATATAGCAAAGTAAACAAGCATGATGATTGAAGACATGGAAATTTATGCCAAATATAAACTGACATGTATAATTTTTTTTTTAAAAAAAATAGATATTCAATTATAGATAAAAATAGATACTCAATTTTGGAATCATTCAAATTAAATTCCAAAAATGAACAAAGTATTTAATTGGTGATTAAATCAAATATTTTCATGTCAAATATTTGGCAACAAAAGTTATATCTTGCAAATAAGGTAACTGATTCTTGATATTTTGGTAATTCAAACAACATTTTGTGATCAAGGTAGTAAATTGCTAGCAATTATTGAAGGGCCAATCAAATTGCCCCACCTTGTTAGGTGAGTATGGCAAGAGACTTTCTTATACACCTATATATAGGGGTCCTTTCTACAAGTCAAAGACACATAACAAGTGTAACGACTCGGAAAAATCACAATATTACATTAAGGTTCATAAATAACATGTTTAGTAAAAAAATTATAACGGCTTTCATGGTACATCATAATTAATCCCTATCAAGTGTAGGTAAAATCTTCATAGTACTTCTCAGTTCCGCTCTCCTGACGATCCGGTTCAAGTTAGTCTAAAATAGGCATGTGAAACACGGTCAACAAACATGTTGAGTAGAACTATTACACAATCACGTAAGGTGCAAGTGTGTGAAAATTGCACATAAACATGTAAAATCACATAATACTCCCTGTTCGTCACATACAGTGACGTAATACCTTACAACTCCCACCACGATCAAACAATCAATATTCCAACCGAGTCACTCCGCGATTCCACCAATTCCAACCGAGTCACACTAGTGGTCATAACCCGAGTATATGCCGAAGCCTACCAGCATGGACATGAGGGCTGGAACACTTAATACCAGCATCTCCGATAGAATGTCCCGGCAAAAATCAGCTACATCCATTTCGTAATATTTCGGGCCCAACACGTAATTGAGAAATAATTTCTCATAACAAATATATTTTATCAAAGCATAAATAAACATACCATGTTCATGCATGTACCTTTATGAAAGCATAATAACATGAAAATAATTATCATGATATTAACATGTATAGCAAATAATTTGAGGCATAAAATCATAAAATGTGAACATAGGCAATCACTTGGTATTTGACCATTATTTTGGTAAACCCAAGTTTAAGCCTTATTTATGAAAATAATCCAAGACTATTTTGCTTAAACTACTTATGAGAAAGGTAATAATTCTACTTTCAAATGTTTTTAGGAAAAAAAGGGTATATAAAGGGCTATATGGAAGGCTAATAGGTATATATGAATGAAAATAGAAGGGTTTGTATATATATATATATGTGTGTGTGTGTGTGTGTGTGTGTGTGGGTGGGTGGGTGGGTGGGTGGGTGGAAGATAGAGTATAAATAGGAACTATTTTGGGCGTTGAGAGTAGAGTGAGTGTGGGGGTGTGGTTTTAGGCGGGATTTAGGGATGAAAATGGGGTTGGGGTTGTGATCTATTTATAGAGGAGGAAGAGAAGAAATGTCTAATATTATAACAAAATAAATATATAAACCATACATTCTATATGGATATTAATATATACACATCACTATATTAACTACCTTGTATATATATATATATGTATGTGGATATGTAGGTGTTTATGTAGATATATAAATCACCACAAGTGTATATATGGTTATGTGTGTATACATGTAGATATATAAATCACCACTAGTATATATGTGGATGTGTGTGTGTATATGCAGATATATAATTTATCACTAATATATGTATTAGAGGAGATATTCTTGCAAAACAATTATAAAATATACTAAAAATCTAGACTTTGTATTTATCATTTAATTATAATCCGAAAATTAGGTTTATAAATAATTAAAATTCAAAAATTATACATATAAAATCAGAAAATATATTGTTGTATTTATAAAATTCGAAAATTGTATAATTTATTTAGAAAATTCGAAAATAAAATAAATACAGGTTTTAAATATTTATTTAAAAAAAATTTCCAAAAATAATAATCAGAATTCAAAATTAATACTTAAAGGTCTAAGTTATAAAGTAATTTTAAAGAATAAAATTCCAAAATCATAAAAACTTTAGGAATTAAAAGATTTTATATCAAATATTTTGCAAGTTTCAAATGCTAAGAAAATAAATGAACAAAGACTCTCATTTTATACAATGCATGTAGTGTAATACACAATTATTCACAAAAAAAGATCATATCTAATCTTTAGAAATCCTCTTCATAAAATACTAATTCACATAATAATTGCCACATAATTCATAATATCAAATATTTAAATAATAGGATTTACCAGGTCATCACAACAAGAAAGACACAAAGCACAAGAAGTCTTTCCAAAGCTAGAGAAGTTGAATAAAATCCTGAAGTTCCCTTAAGTCAAGTTCAAGAAGGTTCAAGGTGATCGAGGCGAAGTTTCTAGCATTCTTCACAAAGATCATCCAAACAAGGAGTTTGATCCATAGTCAACGTGCTAAATTGGTGAATCGATGTTTCCCTCAAGGCAAATCCATAGTAATCAAGGCACAGTTTTTGGCATTCTTCATAGAGACCATCCAAATAAGGTTTTAAATCCACAATCAAGGTGCTAAGCCCACAAATTGGCATTTTTTCCAAGTCAAAGTGAAATCAATATCAATATTGTTCAAGGCGAGACCCAAGGCATTCTTCGTTGTGCTCATCAAAGTCCTAATGGTTAATTCGTAAAAAGGTGCTAAACCAATAAATTGATGTTACTAAAGATCAAATCAACTTTAAAGAAAAAATCAGAGGATAAAATTATAGATTATACACTCGCTTGTTTCAATTAAATTAAACAAATTTATTTGTACAAATTTTTTTCATGAAAATTTGTGTTACAGATTTTTGGCACGGCTTGTGGGACAATCTCTACCGCTCATCTCTTCCTTTCATCAAAGTATTTTTCAAATATTAAATGCCCACTACAAAAATGTGGAGTTCGAGGTCACAATTTCACAATTTCCAAATGTTATAATTGAAAGTTTTGGCTTCGCCACAAGCAATATGTCCAAGAAGCCACAAATATCTTCTATGGTTCGATCACTTAAAGGTGTTGAAAAGAATGCACCACATTTTGCCTAGTCAAATAAAGATAATGGAGATGATTTCATGCCATCCACTCTTTGGTCAACAACAAGTTTTTCAAGCGTAGCATACGCCATGGTGACAAGTGGAACGATGTTGGAGGAACAATTTGCAAGCTTAATGATGGCCATTGAAGGACTCACCAAACATATTTAAGAACAAGACTCACAAATCTTAAAGTTGATGAACAAAGTTGACCATGTTGAGGCTACCTGTGTCATGGGGAAGCAACTTGAGGCTCATGATGAAGCTAAGACATCTATGAAATTACTAGCAAATGAAAGGGTAAAGTCTTCAGTTAAAGAATTGCAAAGCCCATCAGATTGACTGATTCGCATTGACCAACTCTAGGAGTTCATCATTAGAAGTCTCCAAGACAAGTTCGACAAAAGTTCCAAGTCAACTATGTCACATGTTAAGCCATACACCCACAAGATTGACAACTTGAAAATGCACTGCTAGAAAAAAATGTCTATGAGGACACATTGTTGGGGACGCTTCAAGAAAACTGTCCCAACAACCTTGGTATGGAGATTGATGTGCCACATGCCACCTCAGCCCTATACGTCAGCTAGATTAGGCCAAGTCAAAACTTGCCAAGTGAGGACGACAACTCCCTCGAAAGGCAGAGCTGTCCTCGGTAGAGGTTCTAAGCCAGGAAGCTCACTAAGGGTGAGAACCGATGTCCTTGAAGACACTTACTATCCTTAAGAGAGCATCTGCATGAGAAAGGGAGAGTCTCGAAGTGCAAGGCACGAGAGGGGAAAGACCCCTAAGCTCACCCCATCACTAAGTCTGTGGCTCCAAAGCCATGAGGGGCCCTATTGAGCCCTCGAAAGCTCAAGGGCAGAGCAAATGCAGTGAGGAACAAGAGGCTCTGGAGTGTGGAGTGCCCTCGAAGCACAATAAATCGAGGGCACAAGCCCTCGGTGCAGCCTTAGTCATAGTTGGCTGCCAACGGGAAAATCCCAACTGGCAAGACTAATAGAGCTGTACCTACCACCACCAAACCCGCCACTACAACACATGGGTCCATCTCATCAGTCATATGCGCATTTAATGCTCTCTCATAAATAAAGTTCTTGGCTATAAATGCCAAAGATATGTATTTAATGCAAGGTAAAAGCCCCATTAATGAGAGATAGGGTCAGCCGCCTTTTTAGGTATAAGAAGTGACAAAAAGCATGTCCACCTATACCCATGTGTCAGCCCTATTGACCAGCCCCCATCAAGTACGTCACATCGGGTTGTCCCTCTTACATAAATAACATTCTATTGTTCATCATCTTCTCCAAATACTTAAAGCTAACTTGAGCGTCGGAAGTCTACACCGGGACAAAACTGGCTAGTCCCACGTGCATTCCTCCCTCTTTGACAAATGAGCCACCAACATATCAACTGAAGCGTATCAAACTCCGCCATGTGGTTGACCAAAAAGACCTCACATCAGAGACACTTAGAATAAAAGTGTCACAAGTTTCATTTTTATCGTGACGTCTTATTAAAGTGTCTTAATAGGATCATATATTGAGACGCTTTTTGAAATAGGTCTTATTTACTTTAAGTTTTAATACACTTATTATGACCTCTCCTAAAAAGTTCCAATAAAATTATTTGGTGACATTTATGTTGATGTGTCTCTTAAAGGTCCATGGGGACTCATTTTTTTGAGAGACTTTCATAAAAATGTCCCAAAAACCTTTGTATCAGCTAGTTTGTTGGATAATATTTGACTGTCATTTAAAATGTGTAGTTACATTTTTTTTTTGTTCTTACAGACATTTCTATCTTGTTAAATTTATTGGTTTAAATTCAATAAAGTTACAAAAATTAAAACTAAAAAATTGATAATTCAAAAACTTATGATATGTTTGAAAAAAAATATATCAACAACTTAGCATACTATCCTAGTGATAGGAATTTTTTCTTCTTTAATTGGTGAATTATAGGACTTTTTTCTTCTTTAGTTGGAGAATTGAGTTCAAAACCTACTTAGCACAAAAAATGCCCCTTTCTAGGCATGTACAATCACACCACAAGGTGGCTGCGATCTAGACTTAAGCAGGTGGGCTAGCTATCCTGGGGTGGTGGTTGTCTCTGGCAAATGTTCAGCGGTAACTGGTTCTCCTAGAGTTGTGGTTATCTTCGGCAAAAGTTTGGAGGTGATGGTTATACCTTTTTATGAGACTCTTTTAAAATTATCAAGATGTTTTGACACTTAAAAGGGTCATCATATGTCCATATATATATATTTTGAGTATCACGTAAAACTAATTATGAGCTACTTTATAGTGTCACTATTCTATGATTTGAAGACTCTTTAAGATGCCTTTAAAAGTATGTTTTGGAGACACTTTATAAAAGATATTTGGATAGTTTCCAATGAGACGCTTTATAAAAGTGTCTCTATACAATATTTGTTGGGACACATTTTAGTGTCTTAATAGACTTTTTTTCTAGTAATGATGCCAGCTAGCATCAACCTTCCAAGTTTTAGCAATTCGATGGCAAAAGGTAAACCGAAGCAACATGTTGCCCATTAGTACACTAACTTGGAGATTAACTCTATTGACAATTGGGGACAACTTGAGCCTGAATTCTTCAATTGCTATTATATTGCCTGACAGATAGTAAGTGCATGATTGAACTTACAAATTCTCATTTGTGAAAGAAAGAGCATGTGATCAACTACATCAACTATTAGAGAAATTTGAGTCATAACTGCAAAGTTTGACTATTTGAAACTTCAACTATTGCAATGCACATCCAATGAATGCATTGGGGTCTCCAGAACATCCCTCAGGGGATCCAACCTAAGACATTTGAAGAGTTATCTACCAGAGCCCATGACATGGAGTTGAGTATGTTAATAAATGAAGTTAAAGGGCCACAAATCTAAGAGCCTCGAAATTTCAAAGACAAGCAAGAAGCCAACATATGGGGCAAGTCTATTTTCGAAGCTCAAATCAAAGAATCCATGGAGGCATACACAACTGTTGACATATTTTATGTAATTAGACACATTTATAGGGATCTAATTTATATCTTCTTTTTCTAGTTAGGATTTTTTTTTCTTTTCCTAGTTAGGATTCTCCACTCTTATCTACTTAGGTTTTCCTTTTCTACTTCTTTCCTAATTAGGATTTATTCTACTTGTATATATACTCCTTTGTACTGTTGTAAATAACACATCAATCTTGATTTTTCTCTAAAATCTTCATGGTATCACAACCAAGGTTGCTTTAGGAAAGAAGGAGAAAAAAAATCCAAGATCAAGTTTGTGCCCTCCTCACATGCTTTAGAAAAGACCAAGGTTGATTTTTCAAGAACTTTGAGCATCTCGGGTCTTTTGCTTCCTCAGCTTATTTGCAATGATACTTATTGAGTTATCTCCTTGTTTTTATCATCGCATTAAATGGTTTACGATAAAAAGATAGTGCCACCTATAAGTGACAATCCCACGTTGCAAATCAGTCCCATAAAGCTTGATGGAACTAATTATCTTACATGGTTAAGGTCTTGTCTTTTGTTTATCTAGGCTAGAGAATTGAAAGAGTGTGTAACTGGTGGGGACAAGAAAAAACCTAATAAGACTGGCGCCTCTTACTATCATTGGGAATATGAAAATTCCCTTATAATGTCATGGCTCATCAACTCTATGCAACTACAGATTGCCTAAGGATATTTATTGATCAATACTACTGAAAAGATATGACATGTTGCATCTCAAATCAATTCTCAGATAGGCAACAACGCCCAAATATACGAGCTTCGAAATGAAATCTATAATGACCCGGTACTCCTTATTATTTAAATAATTGATATGAAATCCTATACTTCTTAGAAATGTTCTTATTACTTGTTATTGTCACGTTTTAGTTTGATTTTGAGATTAATGTACAATTTGAACAGAAAAGTACTAATTTTCGAATTTTAATTACCATTCTTGAAAACTTCATCTATTAAATACTTATTAGTTTTCAAAAATAATATAAATAAGTATTCTAGACTTTTATGCATATAGAAGATGCAATTTTGAATAAATTACATGATTTTCCAAATTTTAGACGAATTTGACATTCGAACACAATTTTCGAACTTTCTATGTCCTAGATTGCAATTTTTGAAAATATAACTAAAACATTTTTAATTTATGGGAAATATACATATAATTTCAGATTTATAAAGATTAAATTTCATAATTTTGGAATTTTTCTAAATTAAGTATGAATTTTCAGATTTTATGCCCTAAAACCCCCTAAGAAATGAGTAAATTGTATTTTCTACCCCTAGATATTATTTCTTGCATAAATATACAATATACAAGAATTAACTTGCAATTTTGCTGAATAAATAGGGGGCTGGACATTTTTTTGGGATTTTTTAAAGAGAAAAATATAAAATGTTAAATACTAGGCTTGTATTGAGTCTTATCCACCAAGCTTGCCAAAATACAATGTATAAATACACTTGGCATACACCTTCTAGAAGTATGAATACATGTTTGGCCATGGTTAAAGTAGAGCAACACTTAAGCTACTTAGACCAAATACTTGGCTAATTAGGGTAATAATTAGAAAAGGACTTAATGCTATTTTAATGCTATGTCTTGTTATTAGTATATATGTAATATTACTTGGAAAATACCAAAAACCACACACACCCCCTAAAATCCGGCCACACACACACACACACACTTCATTCCTCTTGTTTTCATTCAACTTTCCTAATATCCTTCAAGTCTTGAAACCCTCTCACCCCTTCAAACACCCTCCCTACTCCAAACCCTACAAAGAAAGAAAGAAAGACATATTAAGGTAGAAATTTGCTTATAGCATGAGCTAGGGCTAGGTTTTCTTAATCTCTTAGCATGCTATCTCCCCTATAAGACCTAGGAGGTCACCACAAGTTGGTTTCCATCTTGGGTCTAAGGGATTTCAAGATGTATTAGTCATATATGTGTATATGATGGTTATGATCTTTCTATAAGCATGTTTGGTTACATTCTTGAATAAGCATGCTGAAATTGTTGTCATTACGCTATGTTGTCATGTTTTATACCTTGTTATAGTCTTATTTGTGTTATTTATGTGTTATAAGCTAAAATTTTAAGGTTCCAAGGCTGAAACTTCGAGTCACACTTGCTGGAAATCAATGTTCATATAGAAAACTTTATTTCCAAAGGGGAAAAGTTCGATTTTCGCACTGCTGGAAAACCCAAAAATTTCAAACCAAAAATATGGTTTATATACTTTAAATTCAGTGCAGAATAAGCTGTAGAAACAAGTTTTTAAAAGCTGGAGGTTTGGATTGCGAAAGCCGGAAATTTCAGAAGTTGCGCGCTAAATTGTTTCGCATCGTAGTCTGAAAGTTTCAGGTTTCGTGAACTGAAAATCCGGAAATTTATACTCTAAAAGTCTATTTTACAACCTTGGGAATATATGTGTGGATTTCCAGTAGGTTTTAAGTTGGAATTTCAGTAGTTGAAAGCTAAAAATTTCAGTTCGAAATTGTAAAAGTCGATTTCACAAAATTGTGAATTTTTGGTACTTTGTGCTGAGTTGAGCTGAAACAGTTAGTTTGTAATGAAATTGTAATTTGTATGTGTTGGAATTATGTGTGAAAGGGCCCTATATGTGTTCGGTGTGGATGGGGCTAGAGTTCGGCCGGGCGGCAATGGGCTTGCCGGTCTTAAACCAGTTCTCGCCATCCATGTCCTATTCCCATCTTGCATGGATGGAGAGTTCCATGTATTGGTTGTGGGTCGTAGGTTTTCGGCATATACTCGAGATATGACCACCGGTGTGTTTAGATTGGATGGGAGTTTCGGTTGGAAATTGGTTTACGGCACGGCTAGATAAGGTAGCCGCCCTTCGAGGTGGAAAACGGTAACAATATGATTGCATTGTGATGCTCTATTAGAGCTGAAATTTACGTGATTTGATCAAGAACTGAAATTTCTATGGTTTTATGTGTGGTTTTATGTGCTTTTATGACAATATGCAATTTCACACGATCACCTCATGTCTATGTAAATTTTTACTCAACATGTGTGTATGTTGACGTTGCTTTCTATTATGTTTTAGCTGGATTTGAGACACAGGAAGATAGGAACAAGGAAGACTTAGGAGGGTGCTTCGAGGCTTTTAGTTAGTTATGTATATGTTGTGTATATGTAATAAACGACGTTTGTAAACTCATCTTTTGGAATATTAGTACGCGTGTTTGGTTTCATTACGTTATAAAATAGCATATTTTTGTGAGATGGTTATAAATAGATGTTTTCATAATTAGCTAGAGGTTTCGGGGCGTTACAAAATCCATGGGACAAAATATGGAGAGATTACTATCTCACAGTATTTCTCTAAGTGACTTATAGCAGGAACTAGATTACTATCAAGATTTTCAAGCTCATTGTACTAAGAATACAGTAATGCTTTAGAAGCTAATAGAAAACGAGCAATTTTATGATTCTCTTGTAGGTTTGAATATAGAGTATGAATAGATAAGAGATCATGTGCTTGTGAAGGAACCTTTACTCTCTTTACAACAAACATACTCCTTCATTCAATAAGAAGAAAGTAGGAGGAGTGTTGTGCTTCATGATGATGATGATGATGATGATCATAATAATAATAATAATAATAAGTTGCGGAAATCCTGCTACGTCTTTCTTCCTAGTAAAACGCTTCAAAAGTCTCCTCCTCTTCATCATCATAAAGGCTAGCTTCGGAAGCATCTAAAGCATTATATAACACGAAATCAACATACGTTGAGTAGAAATATTTCTTTATACACATAAGGTGCTTGGGTGTCAAGTGCACATTAGTTACACATAGCACACACATAGTTTCACACTTTCTACCTTTTGTCACCTTATAGTGACCCTTATAACTACCCGGGCCGAAATAACAACCAACACATTTCTCCCGCCAGCCTTATCCTCCAATGGTCATATCTCGGGCATACGCCTAGTATTGTCCTACGACCCTCTCTCTTGAGTAGATCCCTCCGTCTACCCAAGGGGGGATTAGGAGATGGAAGGGGTGTGAACTCTTCCGGCTACTCAATAATATGTCCCGGCGGAACACCCCCAGACCATTCCAGCACATATGGGCCCATTCACAGAATTGCAATTTGTTCACACATGCACATAATCTTTAGAAGTTTATATTATAGTTTAGTAAAGTAAGCTCCACACTTATAAATGAAAGCTTTATATTTACTTATTAAGCATATTTACTTAGAAATGTTAAATATGTAAATAGCTAGTAGCAAAAATATGTAAATAGACAAAATATAAATATAAATATATAAATATAACTAGTATGAATATATGAATATAAAGATCAAAATATAACTAGTATAAATATATATAAATAGATAGATTAAAATATAAGATATATAAATATATGAATACTGCATATATATACCTATATAAAATATAGATAACTATATATATAGATATGATAAGAATTATCTACATTTATAAATAAAACTAATAAAATGACTATAAGTATATATATATACATATAAGTAACATATATATATATCTATATATAAAAGTAGTCTATAATAAGTATATATATACATGTACATAACATATATATATATATGTCTATCATAACATATATCTATACATACATAAATATATATATATAATTAACATATAATGAACTTAGTTAAATGAATATATGATAACACTTTAAATATTTATATATATATATATACGTACATAGATTTATATCTCCATAATCATCTAATCACTTACTAAAACTTTGAATAGGTATATATATATATATATGTAAAGGCTAAAGTAGGCATAAATCTATAGTATAAAGTATAATAAAAGTTCTATTTATGAAATAATAGATATGTGGAGCTTTCTTTACTAAGACTTTCAAAAACGACATAGGATATTCCCTTAATAGCTCAAATAAAGTATCATGGTCTCATACTACTTCATATAAAGTATAGAACTCACATATTAGTTCAAATAAAGCATAAGAATTCCATATTATTGCAAAAAGGGCACAATAATCACATAGTTTTTCCAATAAAGCATAGTAAGCACATAGTACTCCAAGTAAGCATATTAATCACATAATATCTTTAAGATCATGCTCACAAGTCTATCCATCCTTCAACTTCCTCCCAACAAGAGTTATAATATGAAAAATTAACCATAAAGCTTTAAAGTAACATGAAGATGGCAAAATAACTAAAATCCTCAACTTGGAGGCATGTTTGGCAAAAGCTCTCACTCTAGGCCATTCAAGCTTGATCTTTTACATTGCTTGGGCACAACAGTATGGAAGCTTACCGAATCTTCTCAAGAAGAAGAAGAAATACCCTCTACTTAAGGCATAAAGAAGTGTTCCTACCTTAGTTTCTTCAAAGAAGTGTAGTAGTTTGGAGAAAGTGTAGTGTTTGGAGGAAAAATGAAAGAGAGTGTAAGAGAAGAGAGAGTGGACGGTTTTGGGGCTGGAAAATGGCTGAAAAATGAGGATTGTGAGTGTATAAGGTCTTGTGTATTGATCTTCCAAGTATTAGAGATAAAGATTTACATATTATATTCATCTAAATACCTCTTCCATACAAATTACATGGTTGTATATACAGACACCTCACTTCACTAACCACCATGTATATTTATGTGGGTATGTGTGTGTGTATATGTAGCTATGTATATCACCACAAATATATAATTATATATGTATATGAGGCTAGGTTTCAAGAGTGTATTAGTAGAGATATTTTGATAAAATATAGAATAAAATCAACTAAAGTCAAACAAAAACTTATAAAATCTGAAAACTCTTATTTATTAAGTATTTTTATTGTTTAATTCTCAGCAAAACCGAAACTTGGGGTTGGAGAAGTGAAAAGACCAAAATACCCCTTGTTTTGCCCTTTTTTCAAAAATTGCCCAAAAATAGAAATAAAATTCTAAAAATCCGAAAATTAATTTTTATAAATCAAATATAATCTAAAATATTTATTTATATTATTATTTTCATTTTTGATAATAATTAAACATTTTAAAGAAATTAGATTTCAAATTAATAACTTAAAGACAATATTTTTCAAAAATTACTGAAAATTCTTGGAAAACTAGGTAGAAGTTGAAAATAATCTATCAAATAAAATTTTGGAATTTATAAAGAATAAATTTATAAAATTTAAGAATATTTGGAATTTATAATATTTTATAAAAAATTATGTAGCAAAATGCTCACTTGTTCGCAAATAAAAATCATAATTGGAAGAATAATCTCTAGAAAACAATAACTCACAAAATAATTCTATAAAACTTGTATAATATGAAATATTTAAATAAAGGATTTACCGGGTCATCACTGTATCTATTGGATTCCGTATTTGATTGAAATATATTTTGGGTTTACACCTAAGCTATGCTGGGTAAGGATCCTCGGCATAAGATTTCGGAATAGAAAGGAGATGGCTTGATCTGAGAAGGTTAATTAGGGATGAATTTCCTTGGGTAGTGTTTGATATTCGGGGTGGCGAGTGTGGTTGGGCGGCCGACCAGTGCATGCTTTGCTCCCTAAATGGCAAATACTTGACGAATTGAGAATAAGGCGAATTTTTTTTGGGTAATAGCTGTAATTGACTACCTGTGGAATTATGTGACTTAAGTTCTACACGTGTAAAATCCACCTCTGAACCTATAGGAATCAACTCGAGAGTCACCACGGGTATATGTGAAAGTTGCTAAGACCTCTAGTGCATCTAATGGATTTTATAGGTTAAATTATATTTTGCAAAAACATATCTTTTGGTAAAAATTAGTACTGAAATAGGAACCTTGAGAATTGGGAATGGTAGAAGCTATGTACTTTATTGAAATTAAGAAAAGAAAGATTTGGAAGCTTGTGGTGGTCTAAGGCTCGGAAATTGAGATAGGATTCATAATTACACTATGGTAGTAGAAACGGTATTGAGAATTGAAAAGCACAATGAAGCAACTGAACAATTAAGACACTTTGTGAGACTACAATCTAGGGGCAGCCCAAATGGAAGGAACTCTGGAGGATATATCAAAGCTGCAAGAATGGATGTGCGAGGTAATTAAATAAACCTACAGCGTGGAAGGTACGCATTTAGCTTGTTTCATTTACCTAGAATTTTGATTGATCCAAATTCACTACATATTTTCTAGACGAGAGGTTCAACCTGATATTTATCGAATGAATTAGAAGTAGCCGCTATCCAATCTTGGTGAGTTATTTGATTAAGTACAAGAAGTTTTAGTATATTCCAAACTAGATTTGAAATTAGGTGAGAAGGTGAAGGGGAATTTTAGTAGCCATGGGAAGAAGAGCAATTATGGAATAGAATAAAGATATATAACAAAGCTACTAGGAATGATGAACTTAAGTATAGGTTTCTATTTTAGGCGAAGTGTGTAATAGTAAAATGACGATTCCCTTGTGATAGTTATGTTTCTAAATTCTTTTCGTAGGATTTCATCATTACTTATTCAAAATATCTCTCAAATTCATTTTACTTGGAAGCAACTTTTTATAATCTCCATAGGAGATTTACTTTTTAATCGAACCTTGAAGCCTATACTCTTTATGTGATCTGTTTCTAAAGCTATAAGTTTGCTTATTACATATTATTTTTACCCCTATATATTCACAATTACAATATTTCTTTGGGATATCTCTTACAACCAATATCCATTGTTTAATGTAAAGGAAAGAAAATGCCAATTTTGTCTTTAATTTTGTTTTAAAACAATGACTCCAATAGCAAGTCTTGTGTTTCTGTAATCATTCTTTTTGCTTTTAAGGAACTTTTCAAAGTTTTCTCAATTGACATCCCTTCTTATCTCTTTCTTGAAAAGTTTGTGATAGAGGAAATTTCCAAATTATTTGTAAAAGCTTGAAATCTTTGCGATTTACGCCAATCTTATTTTCCTTATTTGACACTTCAATTGACCAAGTTGTTATTCAAACTTGTATGCATTCTCATGTGTATCAATAACAATCCATTGACAATCTTTTATTCCATTCACACTTTTAAACTTCAAACGTGAAAATTTGTTGAAGCAAGTCTTGAAAATTGATGAGCTATCTTTGATCTCTAGTAAACTTCTTCCTATATATTCCTAACTGATATTTAAAATAAAAATGTTGACAAATATTTTCAAATCCTACTACATTTATGAGTCACTTCTTCCACTTGTCGATCTTCTGTTCCTATTAATTAAAATTTTTGTTTTCGCTCTGCCGTATACATCTTAGATCTGATTTTGTATCCAACCGAACTATCACAACCCTTACTCATATTTGAAAAAAAAAATTAAAATTTGAACCTATCACCAAAGATTTCATTATAGGATTACTTTGAACCTACCAAGGCAAAAATGCAATATGGATAGTAGTGGATAGACTTATGAAAAGCTTCCACTTTATTGTGTGATTTAGAATGGCAGAATATTAAAAACAAGACATTGTTGGACTTCTTGGTGCTTGGGGTCTCTGTTAGTATAGTCTTAAATAGAAACCGACAGTTTGCCCTAAATGGTTGAATTACAAAATGGTTGAACCACTAAGTTAAACGTTAGTATTTCTCTTCAACCTCAAAATGGTGGACAACTAGAAAGAATCATACAAACCCTTGAAGATATACTTTGAATTTGAAGGAAGTTAAGATCGACACCTCTCATTAGCCAAAATTTGCCTATAACAATAACTATTAACCTATAGTTGGCAGGATCCTTTTGAAAGCACTTTATGCACAAGGAAATAGATCCACAATATTTTGAAATGAAGTGGCAAAAGTGAAGCCCAAAGTTAGTACGGGAAATCACCAAAGTCACCAAAGTCGAAAGTGAATGACAGAAACACAAAATTGCTAAAAGAGTTACTCAGATAAGAGACGGAAAGATTTGGAATTTGAATTAGGAATAAAGGAGTCTTAAGATTTGGGAAACAAATGAAACACTTAATCCAAGATATGATGGTTCTTTTGACATATTGGGAATAATAGGAAAAGTAGTAGTGTAAGTTGGCATTACCTTCTACCTACAAGAGGTACATAATGTCTTCTATATATCTATACCCAAGAAATATTACTCGGATCCCTCACATACACTAAACCATGACACCCTAGATATTGACCCAGATTTAACCTATGTTGAAGAGCCTATTGAAAATATTGAATTTAAGAAATTCACTTGGGAACATCATGGATTGGAAGAAACCACTTGGGAACGATTGGAAGAAGTACAAGAGAAGTACCCACAGTTATATAAGTAAGCATAAGACGAATTTCGAGGACGAAATTATTTAAGGGGAGGAGGATGTAACAACCCGGTAAAATTCTTTATTTAAATATTTTATATTATATATTGGGTGTCCATTATTTTGATGAATCATTTTTTTTAATATAGAACTATTTTGTGAATTATTGTTTTATAGAAATTATTCTTCAAAAATATGATTTTTATTTGTGAACAAATGAGCATTTACTGCACAAAGTTTTAGAAAATATTATAAATTCCAAATATTCTTAAAATTTAATGCATTTAATCCTTCTAAACTCCCAGAAATTATTTAATAGATTATTTTCAACTTTTACCTAGTTTTCCAAGAATTTTTAGTAGTTTTCGAAAAACATTATCTTTAAGTTCTTAATTTGAAATCTAATTTTTAAAATGCTTAATTATTATCAAAAAATGAAAATAATAATATAAATAAATATTTTAGATTTTATTTAACTTATAAAAATTAATTTTTGAATTTTTAGAATTTTATTTCTATTTTTGGGCAATTTTCGAAAAAAGGGCAAAACAAGGGGTATTTTGGTCTTTTCACTTCTCCAACCCCAAATTTCGGTTTTGCTAAGAAATAAACAATAAAAATACTTAATAAATAAGAGTTTTCAGATTTTATAGGTTTTGTTTGATTTTAGTTGATTTTATTCTATATTTTATCAAAATATCTCTACTATTATACTCTTGAAACCTAGCCTCATATACATATATAAATATATATTAGTGGTGATATACATAGCTACATATACACACACACATACCCACACACATATATATGGTGGTTAGTAGAGTGAAGTGTATGTATATACAACCATGTATAAATGTATGGAAGAGGTATTTAGATGAATATAATATGTAGATCTTTGCCTCTAATACTTGGAAGATCAACACACAAGACCTTACACACTCACAATCCTCATTTTTCAGCCATTTTACAGCCCCAAAACCGTGCCCCTTGCTGCCACCCTCACTCTCTCTTTCATTTTTCCTCCAAACACTACACTCTCTCCAAACTACTACACTTCTTTGAAGAAACTAAGGTAGGAACACTTCTTTATGCCTTAAGTAGAGGTTTTCTTCTTCTTTCTTGTGAAGAATAGGCAAGCTTCCATACTCTTGTGCCCAAGCAATGTAAAAGATCAAGCTTGAATGGCCTAGAGTGAGAGCTTTTGCCAAACATGCCCCCAAGTTGAGGGTTTTAGTTATTTTGCCATATTCATGTTACTTTAAAGCTTTATGGTTAGTTTTTCATAATATAACTCTTGTTGCGAGGAAGTTGAAGGATGGATAGACTTTTGAGAATGATCTTGAAGATATTATGTGATTAATATGCTTATTTGGAGTACTATGTGTTTACTATGCTTTATTGGAAATACTATGTGATTATTGTGCCCTTTTTGCAATAATATGGAATTCTTATGCTTTATTTGAACTAATATGTGAGTTCTATGCTTTATATGAAGTAGTATGAGACCATGATACTTTATTTGAGCTATTAAGGGAATATCCTATGTTGTTCTTGAAAGTCTTAGTAAAGAAAGCTCCACATATCTATTATTTGATAAATAGCACTTTTATTATACTTTATATTATAGATTTATGCCTACTTTAGTCCTTACATATATATATAAACCTATTCAAGGTTTTAGTAAGTGATTAGATGATTATATATATATAAATACTTAAAGTGTCATTATATATTCATTTAACTAATTTCATTATATGTTAATGATAGCCTAATTATATATATAGTTATATATGCACGAATAGATATACTAGTTATATTTTAATCTTTATATTTATATATTCATACTAGTTATATTTATATATTTATATTTATATTTTGTCTATTTACATATTTTTGCTACTAGCTATTTACATATTTAACATTTCTAAGTAAATATGCTTAATAAGCAAATATAAAGCTTTCATTTCTAGGTAGATATCCCAGAAAGACACAAGAAGTTGCACTGAGAGAAAATTTATGCTAGTGAGAAGTCAAAGTAGAAGCAAAGCTAGACAACCTAAAACCATAAAAATGGAGTAATCAACGGGCATATTGTACAACAAGTCATATGGATTTTTGTTACCTAAGAAGGGAGGAGTACGATAGATCAAAAAAGTGGTTGTAAGCACACAATCATTCCAAAACTGGAGAGTCACTTGTGATTGAAAATATAGTGAATGAGCCACATTGAAAAGGTGTTGATGTTTCCTCTCAACAACATAGTTTTATTGCAATGTGTTGACACAAGAAAATTGGTGGAAAACCTCATGATGTGCACAAAAATCATGCAACTATAATTCTTTGGCATTATCAGAATGCAAGTCCTTGTTTTTGAACCTTTCAAACAAGGAATCCTTAAGGTATTCACATGATTACCCCCAAATGCAAGAGACCCGGATAGTATCCCTCCTGCATGAAGGCCTCCAAGCCTTCCCTAAGGAAAAACCTAACGGTTTCCCCCACTAATAGCTTTTTATAGGCTCAAGCCTCCACCACCATAAAGATGTTAATCTCCCCATTTATGGATGCCAATCCAAAAACAAGGCCCAAACCCTCCCTTTGAAGCCATCATAGGCTCCTTCCATCCACGGATAGAACTCTCCCTAAAGGCTCTTGCGTTTCCTCAAGGGAGGATCCCATATCTAAAAGATAAGGAACTCCCCTAGTACAATAAGTTGCCTTCGTCTATAAGGAATCCTTCATTCTTCCTCCAGTAGTATGTTTCACATGTGAGGCATAACAAAGGTAAGACAAACTCCTAATGTGCTAAAGCATTTATCATACAAAACGAAGCAAAGATAGGCACAAGTATGCAAGAAAGCAGAAAAGTGCATTTAGAAAAAGAAAACAAATTGTTCACGGCCTTATGGCCCAGAAAACATCCATGGCCTCCATGGGCCAAGAAAAATTTAAACAAAAACAACTATTTAAGACCCCCATGGCCAAACTTCTAAAAAAATAGATAAATATTTCAAAAAGGCCCTAAAAGGCCTTGGCAAAATCCTAGCAGATTGAGGGATAGCCCTAACAGCTACTACATTAGGTTTTAGCATGGGTAGCAAACTCCTCCTAGAGTGCTCTCTTCTCCCTTAAGAGCAGCTTCAGCAACCTCCCCCATAGGAGGGTTTTCCTCTGGGTCATCCTCTTCAGGGGCGATAGGAGGATTCAGCTGATCACCCTCGATAGGAAGGACTTCTTGATCCACTACCATGGGGTCGGGCCTCTTGCTAGATGTGCTTCTTGTCTCAGATCCTGCGAAGAGCTTTCCTACACAAAAGAGGGCATGAATAAACTTTGGTTTCTTAAAAGGGAAACACCTATAAAAGGACCAAGGCATACCTAAGGGATTTTCATCAAACTCCACTATGATAGAAGGCAATGAAAGTGGAGAAGGAGCTGCACGGCCTTCCTCTCCTGCACCCTCCTATTCTATGTCCTCCTTGTCCTTAGCCTTGGCCATATTTAGGAAGACTATGCTTGCCCCGGTTAAAGGATACTCGCTGTCAGAAAATTGTCGAGAGCAAGCCAAAAACCCCTGAAGAAGAGGTTTCTACCTCTCGCCACGAGATGTTCCTCAAATTTGCCAATTTCGAAGAAGTCCTCATTGAAGGCAGCCAGCTTGATCATCAGCCATTCACACCCATCCCTAGCATTAGGATGCTACTTGTATGTCCGGGCCCTGGGATCCTAGAGCTTCTTATTGAGCACCTTAGCAGTAGCCTTGAGCTTCCCATCCAGCTTCCTCCTCTCCTTCTCCAGGATCTCCTCATTGGCCTTATGATTCTCCTTAGCCTTACATTGCTACGCCAACTCCCTCCATAGCCTCTGGCTTTCCTCTTCTAACTCATTGAGTCTTCTCTGGGTTTCATCCGATGGAAGCCTCTGGGGGTCCCTCGGCTATTAGCCCAATAGCATGCTAGTGTAGCCAAAATAGAGAAAAGTAGGAAGGTCACAAAAAAATCCTCAAAAATACTTAAACATTACAAGAGGATTCCTGGGGAAAATACCTAGGCTAAATGAAGGACGATCATGTCCCTCAATAGGTGGGAGGTCAACGCTTCCATATAGCTCCAATCTATTAGAGAAGCCAAGCCCTACAATAAAGACAATGGTACCGCCGTATCCTCCTCCATTATGATATAGGAAGAGGAAAGCCAGTCCAACAAAGTGATATACAGCCTCCCTTGAGCATAATCAATAAAATGAGGAGGAAGATCAATCCATGAAGGAGGGGGGTGTGGCCTCAGAAACTTAGCTATTACAAGCCCCCCACTTGCATCCAAACTTTTTCGGGTTCTCGTGGTAGGGTCAGAGGAGGAATCGCCAACAAGGCGTTTCCCCCATGCAATCTCAGAAGCTCTCTTAGGAGATTTGCATAATCCCTACCTCCAAAAGAGGGAGGATGCATGGATGAGGGGTGTGATGACAGGGTACTATAGGAGGGTATAGGAGTCCCTGAATGAGTGCCCTCCTCGGATTACTGCCTCAGAAAGTCACTCATCTTTGCATTAAATACCGTGGCATTTGCAAAAAGGGAATCAGCATAGTTAGTATTCCCACAGTCAGATATGTAATCACATAAAAATTAGAAAGATAATACTTTACCGAGAGGCTCCTTCAATGCCTCTTTTTTTTCAACTCAAGGCATAGTAGTATAAGAGTTTGTTGAAGGTTAACATGCAAGAATTATCTCACGATAATTCTTAAAGATTTTCAATCAAGAAATGTAAGGAAAATTCTGTAAAGAGTCCAGGTCCATGTAAGTGATCATGCATCTCATCAAGGTGAGAGATAGGGAATTTATACGCCATAGTGATTTTGTTGATGGCGAGACTGTCAGCACACATATGCCAATTACCATCTTTCTTTGGTGTTAAGAGAGCTGGGACAACTACCATCTTCAATTTCATGAATAGATTGTGTCACAGTAAAGAAAGTCCCCTCCCCCCCCCCCCCAACACACTTTAGAAGCTTTGGGTTTACGCCCGAGTTTCATAGGCGATAAGTTTATCTTCATTCCATCTTTCTGCAACTTATATGTGTTCTCTCTTCCATCATATTGAGCTGTAACACCAAACTTCCATAGTCTACCAAGTAACAAATAACATGCATCCATATCTACCACATCAAAATATACCTCATCTCTATACTTACCGATAGATTTTCTCAGCAACTTTAATCCAACTAATAGTGTAGGAGTTAGGATGTTTTTTAGTCTTTAACCCTAGTTGTTCAATAGTATCTTTGTCAATAATATTCTCATAGCTACCACTATCAATAATGAGATCAAAGAAATGATTAGTGATAGTGCACCTGGTTCAATATAATTGATGCCTCTAGGACTTGTCTTCTTGCTTAGGTGAAAACATCAACTTCCTAACCACAAGGTTCTGCTCATCCGAGCTTGCTTCATAGTCTTCATTGTCTCTATTAGGTCTGCACTAGATCTCATCATCTTCCTTATCTTCTTTGTCAACAATATTGACTACTTTTCGTAGAGGCCAGCACTAGATTGATACCCAGGTTGCTTACATTTGTAGCACTTGCTAGAGGTTAGTCTTGTGTCGGAATTTATGCTCTTTGGTGCCTTCTTATTGTTCATCACCTTTTGCTTTTCTGTCACCTTCTCTTCCTCATATCAATTATTTGAGCTCGAAGCTTGGGATATTTTCTCCTTATCCCCGTATAATTTGTGATAATCCCCACAATAATTTTTGTAAGAGTGATCTGGCTTCACCCTCTCTTACATTATGTACTATGCTCTTAATGCAATATTACGAGCTTCAATCATTGCTCTTATGACTTGGAACTCAATTTTATCTTTAGTCCGTCAAGATATTTGGAGACCTATTAACCCCGAGTCTCCCTTAAGTCATTCCTCTATGCCAATCTCATAAATTCACCAGTGTAATCATGAATAGACTTTGTTCCTTGGTGACACTGTTGGTACTATTGAAACAAAATTTAGTCATAATTTGGTGGTAGAAAATGTCTTCTCAAGAGTCTTCTCATCTTTTACCAAGATCGTACGTGTTGTTTCTTTTCTTGCACTCTGTATGATTGAATTCTACACCCCTTCAATCTGCATGTTACTAATTGTACCTTCTTCTCTTCCTGTATATCCATGTAGTCGAAGAATCTTTCAATTTTAGCAGTCTGATTAATTCGGAATTCTTTGATGTTTAGATTATCATTAAAGCTAGGGATATCCACTTTTAAATGAAAATCTGCCCCATCTCTTTCATCGCAGTGATATTTTCATCTCCTTATGTTTTGTGCGGGTCCCACTACTTCTTAAATATCATCATCAGAACTATCAACATTATAGACAAGTTGTCTATATTGATTATCAAAAACAACATAGACAGGTTGTCTACGTTGATTATCAAAAACAGGCCTTCTATTGGTCGGCAGTGAGCCACCTCTTCACCGGCTCGAATCCTCCCTTATGCCATGTTTGTGCTTACTCCAAGAGCTAGGGTGCCAAGTCTCTCAATGACATCATTGAAGCATCTCCCCAATTGATCAAATCATTGATCTAATTGTCACCTCTATGTGCTTGTTATCTCAGTTTTACAATTAGCATCGTTAGAACCGCCGCTTTTCCTATTTGATCAGTTTGCCATGGTCTAATACCAACTGACGCAATCTGTAAGCATTTAACATGCAAGAATTATATGAAGATAATTCTTAAAGATTTTCAATCAAGAAACATAGGGAAAATTCTGTAAAATTGTATTGTTCATTGATAATAAGAATAATAGAAGTCTCCTATATACTATAACTAAAAGAATCCTAACTTGAATAGGAATCTATGACTTAAAAGGAAAAATACTAACTTAAATAGGAATCTAAGACTTAGAAAGGAAAATCCTAACTTGAATAGGAATTTAAAACTCAAAAAAGAAAGAAATATACTAGTCATTGGAATACTAATAAAGTACTGCTAAAGTAAACTCTTCCGCCATTTAGGAAACCTTAATCCTCCCTCCAACTGGTTCACATAGAACCCTAAAAACCCCTCGGGAGAGGTGTGAACCCTACTTGAAGGGGACGGAAGCTCTAATTGCTAGTTATGAGAAATCCCATAATCCCTCCTCAGATCTTCTAAATCCTCCTTAGATAAGCGAGACCTCAGGACTTCGAAAAAGGGGTACCCCTCGTGAATCCTTTGTTGTTCCCTAGCCATGGAGAGGAGTTCCCCTGCATGGAGCTCCTCTTTTAAAACTACCACCATCAATGGTGGGGTCAATAGAGAAGAGCCCTCGGAGTGGCACTCATCCTTTAGGAGGAATAGCTCCCTCAAAATCCCACTTCCTTAGGAGTCCCCAAAACCCTCCTCTCTCTCAGGAACATACTAATGATCAGACCACATGATTTTACACAAGACAAACATATAAAAACAATAATGAACTCTCCATGGATCACCCAAAAACGCAAAAGATGGTGGGCCTTTAACAAACAAAACAAGAGGAGGAATCAATTAGAAATCAGAGGACTTACCCAATTTCAAGAAAATGTAGGAGAACTTGCCGCGGGCAAGGAACAACGAAAAAAATGATCAGAATGAACGTCAAAAATCACCTAAAATAGGGGGAAAGTATCCTTTCAAAGCTCAAGTTTTTTCTCTCTCTCAAAGCCTAATGTTTCTCTCTCTGAAATAAGAAAGAGACCTAGCATTTAATGGTCCTCCTTAGGAGGAACCCACGAACATGCCCCAGCCGCTGATCAACACAAAATCTAACCATTGTGAGTCATTGTCGCCAAAAGATGAAGGAAAATGGAAATGTGTCAGCCCACATTACCTACCAATTTAGAAGGATTTACTCCACTCATCAAACTGCGATTATCCCGTGTAACCAACCATAGGAGTCCACTAGTCCCAGGCTTTTCCCTAGCTAAAACTTAGAAAGGCCATAAGTCATCTTCTAAGATTCCTACCAAGTTTCCCAGATGAAGGAAGGCCTTGCCAGGGAATTCTTACTATGTTCCCCCCAACAAAGAAAGACCTTATTGGGGGATTTCACTCAGCCTAAAATCTCAACAAAAGCAGTGGATTTTCCTCGATCGCCGACAAGCAACTAGATAGAGGATTCTAATGAAAATAGAATTCCCTCATGACAAACCAGCCCCGAGAGTAAGATTCCTTTACTCTCACAGCAGGCTTCCAGCTCTACTATTAGAGTGGTGGGGGTGATTATGCTCTCTAAAATCAGTCTATTGGACTAAGGTATTATAAAATGGCCCAAAGGGAAAAGCCTAAGACAAAATACCTCAAAAATGGGCTCAAACTCTAATCGGCCCGGGATTCACACATGCTGGAGCCCAGTCGGAGGAAGCCTGATGGAGAAAAGGCCCATGTCGGTCTTCCTCATCCAAAAGGTGGGCCAAGTCCAAACTTTTTCCACCAAAAGCCTACATAGATAAAGGCTAAAGTTCTTATCCTCTCAACTACCAAGCCTATAAAATATGCACATGGTTATCACCAAATCCTAACCACCCTAAAGATTTGAGGAACCAACTTTCAACTAATCTTCTAAAGATCTGTTGCCCCCCTAATTCGAAGGAGGAAGCCCCAAGGAATCCTCGGGCAAGACAATGCCAAGCCTCCCCTATAAAAAGGCCTTTGCCTCTCATGTGCTAAAAATGTTCTAACTTGAACTCTACCTGCATTTTGGATCCTGCACTCACTTCACGTATTCAAGCTCCGCAATCAAGCACACTTGGAGCACAAATTGCTCACTTACACACATGATTCCCTCCATTGTATTTCCTATCTTATTTCATGTTATATTGTAATTTACATTTGCTTTTATTTCTTCCTAAAGCACATACTTACTTAATTCAATGGAGTCCCAATGCTTTTTTGCAGGTTAGGTCTCCCCTCTCATCGACAAGTTCTTTCTTGAAAAGAAGGATTCCCTTGCGTTCAGTTGTTCCCTCGTACAAATTTTCTTGTTGTCCAAAATTTGGTACACATCACATATAATATTATCATATTTGAAATGAAGTCCACCCCATATTTACATTTCTCTTGTATGTGGATCATAAGATGGATACATTCTTCTTTCATTGTTATGCTATGTAAATTATTTTTCATTTTTATATTGGGACTCACTTACTTAATTAAGATTTTAAAATTACTATTTTTTTCAAAGATGTAGTTTTAATTCCTTATATTACTTCCTGAATTATATTGTGGTTATAACTTCTTCAATACTATTTTTAATATATGATTAAATTTATAACAAGCAAAAAAAATAAATTTAAACTAAGAATAAATTTTATGATTAACAAAATAACTAGAAATAGAAAGCAAAAGAAAAATTTAGAGAAAGGATTTGAGAAAGAAGAGATGAGAGGGTTCTTTTGATCTTGTAAAAATAGCAACACTTTTGTTGTTTTTTCTCCTTTATTTTTTCTTTTCTTGTGTTTTCTTTTTGTTTATACATTAAACAAACCAACCAAAACTAAAAAGGTTTGTTCTAAATTTGCATAAGTATGATAAACTCAAACCTTAATCACATTATTTCTCTAATTGGCTCAATGTCATACTATTAACAACTTTTATTATTATAAACATATTATCATGTAAATAATTATGTCTATGTTGTGTTATTTTAGATAAGTGATTTTTATGAAAATCATCCTCTAAGTTCAGGGTGTTTGAGTTTTTGTTCTTTATATTTGTATTT
>CM047880.1:9425923-9518923 GCA_026212405.1 Petrea volubilis
CTATACTTACCTTGTTGTATATCACTCAAAAATCACAATGCAACTTTCCATCGCCCAATCAGCATCCCTTTTTCCTTTATCACATTGTGCTTGACATAACATTGAAAAATGCAAATAGAAGAAATACTGAGATAGATACAACATGATTTAATCATGTAAGCATTAAAAGCATAACCCTTAAGCATGAAAATATTTCATTTTATTTCATGTAACTTTGTTGAGTATTCATATTAATCATATTATGATAATTTATATTTTGAATTCTAATTTTTACTCAAAATTCATAATTTGAAACTCAATACCTCAATTTTTAATGTTGGTGATACCCTTCCAAGGGCCTTGATCCCTTTATGAACTAAAATCTGAAGAGAATAATTACAATCTATAGGGTAAGGAAAAAGGAAAAATAAAACCTAAATAGAAAATAGAAAGATACCAAGAAAATAAGCTTCATCCATTTATGAATGAAAGCCAGAGATCAAAAAGAACAACAAACTATATAATCTGAGCAACGAAGAAAACTTGAGTAGAGAATAACAAAATAGCCTACTTTTCCTTTACATCACCACCTGACAAAAGTGTTTGCAGTTGTCGGGTCAACCACGCTGGAATTGTTTATTGAAGAAGAACTGGTGAGGAGTATGAAGGGAATGATTCAAACTATGGGAATTCAAAATTTAATTCAATTGAAAGAGATGAACATAGAGAAATAGACGTGGAGAGAGATTGAAGAATGTGGAGATAATCATGGTTTAGTGCCACATAACGTAGGTTTCCTCAAAATGTGGATTTAAATCAGAGTATCATATAACAATTTTAACCTCACCTCACGGACAATGTGGAAAATATTGAAGGATAAATTTTGGAATTACAAAAATTGGTGAATGGTCAATTTTGCTCTCAACATTACATTTATGTTGTGATTTCACTAAATATCAGAGGGTAAAAATCGTAACATGGAATAAATAATTGCCATTTTAGACACAAAATCAACTTTCTTTTAATAATAGTATAGATAATTGGCCAAATCTCATAAATTGTAGCTCATGTTTGTAATCGTAATCCCTCATGTCTATTTTTCATCTCACTTCAGCCCTTCATCTCTCAAATGTACCATTATAATAAATCCCTAATCTCTATAAGATGAAATTGCTTTTTTTTTTTTTGTCATGTATGTCCGTCACTTTCATTTTTGATCCTTTATTTATATGATCTAGCAATTTGAGTACATTAACATCAAAAAAAATGACAATTAAGGATTTTTTTTGAAAGATTTGAATTTCATTAACATCTTTTATAAATTGAAAATTCTCAAAATTGGCGGAAAATTAATGATGATGCAACTTCCAATTAGATAATTGACCGACACTTATTAAAATATGGAAATGATTATGGAGTTTCAATATTCTCAAAAATATGACCGTTAATATTAATTAAAATAATTTTTCATATAGTTCATTACTAATTGTTTGTTTAGATGTTTGTATATTTTTTGATAGATTATGAAAAATTTCATAGTTGAAATTACAGGTTATATATTGATATATATAACTTGTAATCATGTATATGTCATTAGAGATCTGAAGTTATATGTATTTGCAAGCTCTTTATATATAAAAAAAATAATGATCTTTAGTTTGTTTTGGTGGTTAAAGACTAAATTTATGGGGTAATTGCAGTTTGCACCTTTGAACTATGCAGTAGGTCGCATATAGCCCCTTGAAGTATAAAACACTATGTTTCAACCCCTCAAGCTAGTCAAACCTCATATCACAAACGGCGTTAAAAAAAATCATTAAATTATCTTTACACGTCAGATTCTTACGTGCTATACCAAAATTGCCCTTTGAAGTGTTTGTATGATTCCCCAAATTTATTTACTTAATTTATGGATACCCTTCAACTATTTTCTTTCTTTTCTCTAACTTGCTTCTTTCCCACATTTTTGTTTTATCCGTTTTGTAAAATTTCTAGTGGTAGTGAAAATTCACAATATTCTTGTCTTACATTAATTCTAAATCATTGTTAACTAAAAAAATAATTAAATGATAATTATGATTCATTTTTTTAAAAAATAAAAATATTACTTGAACTTAAAAAAAATTAAATTATTAAATCTTCACACTACGTTAAATTTTATATTTTCTAAATATCGATGAGCCCATGTCTCTATTTTTGTTAACCTAAATTTATATATGTTCTATTATGAAATGAAACAAAACAATATATATGTTCATTTTTATTAAAAAAATACATATATATTGAAATATAACATAGTTCAATATTTTTAATAAAAAATTGTATTTAATTTATAGTTAACAAAAATATGCTTATTCATTTGTATCCGAGTAGTCCAATTTTACTCATAGATCAATAGTAAATTCGTTAAGTCATTACAATAGAATTTTTATGTAAAATATTTTAAGTATCTATAAATTTTAATGTTTAATTAATTACTTCAATTGTTCATTATTTTCTTTAAATTAGAATGAAAATTGTTTTCATAATTAATGATTATTTTGAAGTTGAATTTAAGGTGTAAGATACCAAAAATATATTGAAAGCTATATCAATATGTATGGTCTAAAGGTAATTTTGTCTACACATTTCTTTGAAAAGTCCAAAATTCACTTTCATTTGAGGAGCTAATAACTTACGTCAATTAATATCCAATAACTTAACTTTCAATTATGTTTATTGGTTAAAGAATTAAAATTACTTAAACACCTAACTTTTGTGAATTTGCAATGTTAATAGACATTTTATAAGATTAACAAATATATAAGAAGTTGAAGAAAGAAACTTAATTTAAGTAATCTAGAGAAAGGAAAATTGTTAACACAAGAAAGGTTGCAGATAAACTTGAGGGAGTTGTACAATACTACAAAGGACAATTTGGTCCACAAATTTCTAACAAAGCGGAAGTTTCTTTGGAAGGCGGCTGTGCCAAACAAGGTGAAGCTCTTCACGTGGAGGTTGTGTTGGGAGGCCTTGCCCACGGCTGCTAACTTGTGTAAGAGGGGCATGACCATGGCGGGGAGTGTCCGTTTTGCTTCGAACAGGAGGAGGACTCGAAACAAGCATTTATTTTGTGTACGTTTGAGAGGCAAGTGCGGGAGCTGTCGGATATCCCGTGGGTAACTATCACTAAGTGGGGACGTTAGTGCCGAGACTTGGCTACGAGAAACCCAGACTGTATACTCTCACGGTGCCAGACTTTGATTGCCTTCTTGTATTCTTTTGGAGTTTGTGGCATACCTAAAATAAAAGGCTTATGGAGGGCGAAGACAAGCCTCTTTCTAGAGGTAATCAAGATAGCTCGGGGCTTCTCCAGGGCCTTCAGGGGAGGCGAGCACATTAATTAGCTGGGGCACGAAACTCCATCTTGATGCTAGTGGTGTTGGCTATTGGGCTTTATAACAGGGCATGATTTAGGCGACAACGTTTAGTCGAGGCGAGAGTTGAACTCTCTGTCTTTAAGATGAAATTGCCCCGCATTGGTACTAACGGAACTGTCAATCGTCTCCCAAAATACAATGACTAACTTCTCAAAAAACGAGCACTCCAATTCTCGAGAAACGGCGAACTCATAAAATGTTTAGAACTCACTTTAGATGTTTAGGGAGTGAAATGCAGAAAGAGAGAAAGTGATTTCGAATTTGAATGAATGCAAATGACAATACGGGGGGTATTTATAATATTTGAAGCGTTGTAGTTGAAAGACAAAAGGTTGCAACTCTTTGGGGATGGCACCAGTTCGGTCAGGCCGAACCGGTTTGGTGGCGGTTCGGGTGTGGTTCGCATTCGCTCAGGTACGGCTAGTTGTTCGCTGCACCCGGGTTTGAACCGTACCCATCTCCACTACTAGAAAAAAAGCAAATAGCCACGGATTTTAGCCACGGGAAAAATCCGTGGCTAGGCCGTGGCTATTAGCCACGGATTAGACACGGATTAGCCACGGATTAGGGCGAAAAAAAAATTTCAGTATTAGCCGTGGCTAATTTAGACACGGCTAAGCCGTGGCCAAAGTCCGTGGCTAACTTTGGCGCGGCTTTTGCCGCCAATATATAGCCACGGGCTAGCCACGGCTTGGCCGTGGCCTGTCCGTGTCCGTTAGCCACAGATGAGCCGTGGCTAAATGAGCCACGGCTCGGCCGTGGCCAGACCGTGTCCGTTAGCCACGGCTTCACCGTGGCTAAATCAGCCACGGCTAGACCGTGGCCAGGCCGTGTCCGTTAGCCACGGCTCAACCGTGGCTAAAGGGCTACGGTTTGTTTTTTTTTTTTTTTTGCTTTTTGACTTATTCAGTTTCGAAGTGCTCGATTTAAATCGTTTTGTAACGATAAATGCGTCCGTTCCATTTCCTATTAGAACTTTTAAAAAAAATTACAAATAAATTAATACGTAATTAATTAATTGTTCTTATATGTATCTATATCTATATGTGTAAAACTATATATACGTAACTATATATATATATATATATATATGTTTAGATATATCTATATGTGTAAAACTATATATATGTAACTATATATATATGTAGACTATAGCCACGGATGCGTCGATCAACATATATACATTTATATATGTTTATATTAACATAGAATTATTTAAAAATATTCATGTATTTTATATATTTATATATTTTAAACGTAGATATTATATATATTTAATATATTTTAAACGTAAAATATAAATTTATATATTTTGATCGTAAATTCCAACGTAAATTAAAGAATTTTTTTTTTTTTAAAACAGGCCCTTAGCCACGGTTAACCCGTGGCTAGACCGTGGCTAAATTAGCCACGGTCCATCCATGGCTAATAGCCACGGGTTAACCGTGGCTAAGGGCCTTTTTTTTAAAAAAAAAATTATTATTAAATTTTAATAATCTGTATTTAATTCTATTTTTACAATAAATGTTTTATTTCAATTTTGATTATTATTCAAATAAAATATCATAACTAAATATATATATATATATATAATCTATTTTTACAATATTCATTATTGTGTTATATATATATATATGAGCAATGTCTATATATGTACACACATATATGTGCTCTTATCATTTCAATCGATCAACGAAGGTATACATTAATTTGAATTTAAGTTTCGTAATTACAATCAATAATATATATTACTATATATAGAAGAGTATTTATAAGCACGGATTAGCCTATCAACATATATATACATTTATATATATATGTTTATATTGATATAGAATTATTTAAAAATATTCATATATTTTATATATTTATATATTTTAAACGTAGATATTATATATATTTAATATATTTTAAACGTAAAATATAAATTTATATATTTTGATCGTAAATTCCAACGTAAATTAAAGAATTTTTTTTTTTGTAAAAACAGGCCGTTAGCCACGGCCAAGCCGTGGCTATTAGCCACGGATGGACCGTGGCTAATTTAGCCACGGTCCAGCCGTGGCTAATAGCCACGGCTTGGCCGTGGCTAATGGCCTGTTTTAAAAAAAAAAAATCCTTATTAAATTTTAATAATCTGTATTTAATTCTATTTTTACAATAAATATTTTTTTTCAATTTTGATTATTATTCAAATAAAATATCATAACTAATTATATATGAAATCTATTTTTACAATATTCATTATTGTGTTATATATATATATATATATGAGCAATGTCTATATATGTACACACATATATGTGCTCTTATCATTTCAATCGATCGACGAAGGTATACATTAATTTGAATTTAAGTTTCGTAATTACAATCAATAATATATATTACTATATATAGAAGAGTATTATATATAGAAGAGTATTTATAAGCACGGATTAGCCTATCAACATATATATACATTTATATATATATATAGATATGTTTATATTGATATAGAATTATTTAAAAATATTCATATATTTTATATATTTATATATTTTAAACGTAGATATTATATATATTTAATGTATTTTAAACGTAAAATATAAATTTATATATTTTGATCGTAAATTCCAACGTAAATTAAAGAATTTTTTTTTTTTTTTAAACAGGCCCTTAGCCACGGCCAAGCCGTGGCTAGACCGTGGCTAATAGCCACGGTTCAGCCACGGCTTGGCCGTGGCTAAGGGCCTGTTTTAAAAAAAAAAATCCTTATTAAATTTTAATAATCTGTATTTAATTCTATTTTTACAATAAATGTTTTATTTCAATTTTGATTATTATTCAAATAAAATATCATAACTAAATATATATATATAAAATCTATTATATATAGAAGATTACTTATAAGCACGGATGCGATCGATATATGTTATCGTTTATGTTGATTAATCTGTTATATATATATATATTATATATGTATATATACTTTTCCGATTTACGAATGATGGCTCTAATTATATTATAATATTATGTTAGTGTAATTAATTTGAAATGTTAGGAATAACGCAAATTAAAAACGTATCAACCACGGATAAAAAAATATCAATGTGAAACACGAAAATAAATAAATAAATAAATATATGTTAGCCACGGCCAGGCCGTGGCTAATCCGTGGCCCAGCCGTGGCTAACATAGATCGGTGGCTTCACTTGGCCACGGATTAGGCCGTGGCTAATTTGAAATTTAGCCACGGCTAAGCCGTAGCTAATCCGTGGCCAAGTGAAGCATATAAATGCAACATTTGGCTTTTTTTTTCCCCTCCCTCTTCTTCCTCCTACCAAGGTAAACCCCCCCCCCCCGGTCCCCGTCCCCGTCCCCGTCCCCCCAACCCCCCCCGCCTGGCGCGGCGGCGCCTCATCGCCGGCGACCGCCGAGCCTCCCTCCCCCCTCCCCGACCCGCGCGCCCCCCGCCGTCGTCCACACCGCCGCCCGCCCCTCTCCCCCTTCCCCAACCGCCCAGCCCCCCCTCCCCTCTCCCCAATCCCGAATCCCCCCCCCAGGCAGCCCCAGCCCCGCCCCCTTCCCCCCCACCCACCAGCCCCTACCCGCCCCCCCAACCCCCAGCCCAAACCGCCCCCCTCCCGCGCCCCCCCCTTTCCAGCCCCTTACCCGCCCCCCCCCCCTCTCATTATTATTTTTTTATATTTTTTTGTGTTTTAATTTGAATTATATCTAATATTTGTTTGTTTGTTTTGATTTTTTTGGTAATTATTGTTATGTTTTTAAATATTCACAAGTTTGGTGCTCCAAAATTGAAGGTATGATTTAAGTTTCCCAAAATTTATTTTGAGATATATATGTATTGGAAAATGTATATGTGTGTATGTATTAATTGAGATATATATGTATTTGAAAATGTATATGTGTGTATGTATTAATTGAGCTATATTTTATTTTGGAAACATTTGATATTGGTGAATGAGAAGTGTAATATTTGTTTGTTTTGTTCGTAAAATTTGATTACGAATATGAAATGCATGTTTGTACGGTAGTATATACATTTAGGGATATGTTTTGATGAGATGCATGTTGTGATGAGATAGGCTTTGATAAGATATGTAAGTTTATAAATATGATTTGATGAGATATGTTGTGGGGATTCTATGTTGTTTGTTGATATGCTTTGATGAATACGGTTTGATGAGAATATTTTGAGTTATGCTTTGATGATTACGTTTGTTTTGTTCGTTAAATATGATTTGAAATATGAAATGTGTATTTTTACGGTGTGTTATTGATATTGTCTTTACATATATGTTTGTTGGCAAAGTTTAAATGTGATTGTTCAGTAGTGACTAAATGACATAATTATATTTGTTATAGAAAATGGATAATATACGTGTGAGTCGAAGTTGGATGTACAATCGGTTATTGCCCGATCGAACAGATCTTACGAATGAATTTTTATTGGGTTTGGGTCAGTTTATTGAGTTTGCAACATCACAACCACAATACAAACTTGACAACGATTGTATTAGGTGTCCGTGTTTTATATGTGAAAATGGAAAATACAAGAGTGCTAACAATGTAAAATATGATCTTTTAAAGTATGGATTCAACCAAATTATTGGTATTGGACTGCACATGGGGAGATTGCTCTAGAAAATTGGAATGTTGATGGTGTCGGTCCAAGTTCCTACAATCATGTCAATATCACAGAAGGGTTAAGAAATTACGAAAATATGGTCTATGATGCTATGGGACAGACTTGTGGTCATGAAAATAGGACGGGGCAAAATTCTGAACGAAATGCTGCTGGAATGAGTCATATTATTGAACAACCTCATAATAACGAAGCTCAACAATTTTATGATTTGTTGGAGGCAGCAAACCGTCCGTTATGGTCAGGATGTGAGTCACACACGGAATTATCACTGACTCTTCAAATGATGACATTGAAATCAGATTATAATATGCCACAAGGATGCTTCGATAGAATGGCTGATCTTATAAAAACATCAAATCCGATAGACAATCATGTTCCCAACAATTATTATGAAGCCAAAAAATTAACGAGAAAATTGGGACTGATATCTCTGAAAATTGATTGCTGCGTGCAAGGGTGTGTGTTGTTTTATAAAGAAAATACTCACTTGGATGAATGTGCATTATGTCAGCATCCTAGGTTTAAACTATCTCGTACGGGGAGCAATAGACGTGTTCCTTACAAAAGAATGCACTACATGCCACTAATCCCACGTTTGAAAAGGTTGTATGCTTCTGAAAAATCAGCCGACCAAATGAGGTGGCACCATGAGCATGTAGCAAAGTCTGTTACGTTATGCCATCCATCGGATGGCATAGCGTGGAAGCATTTCAATGAGAAACACCCAAACTTTGCCACTGAACCGCGAAATATTAGACTTGGACTATGTGCTGATGGATTTAATCCTTTCAACCAAACTTCGAAATCATATTCTTGTTGGCCGGTTATTATTACCCCCTATAATTTACCTCCCGAAATGTGCATGACTGCCCCATATATGTTTTTGACATGTTTGATTCCTGGGCCGCGCAATCCAAAGGACAGAATTGATGTGTATTTGCAACCTTTAATTGACGAGTTGAAAGTGTTGTGGTCAGACGGGGTTGAAACGTTCGATGTGTCGAGTAGACAAACTTTTCGTTTAAGAGCTGCCCTTATGTGGACAATTAATGACTTTCCTGTATATGGAATGTTGTCGGGGTGGATGACGTGCGGGAGACTGGCATGTCCAATATGTATATACCATACAAAATCTTTCAGATTGAAGCATGGTGGAAAAATAACGTGGTTTGATTGCCACAGAAGATTTTTGCCAGAGACTCATCCTTTTAGGCATAATAAAGATGCCTTTTTGAAAGGAAGACGAGAGCGATCTGCGGCTCCCTCTCAAATGACGGGTGCTACAACTTGGGATGTCGTGCAGCACTTGCCCAAAGTAACCGATTTGCCCGTCAAGCACTCTAAAATTTCAGGTTACGGTGTGGACCACAATTGGACCAAACAATGCATATTTTGGGAGTTGCCCTATTGGAAGGATAATATTGTCCGCCACAATTTGGATGTAATGCACATTGAGAAAAAAAATTTTGACAACATAATAAACACTGTCATGGATGTAAAAAACAAAACAAAAGATAACGAGAAGGCTAGACTTGACTTGTTGGAGTATTGCAAGCGTCCGGAATTACATCTACAGTATCTTCCAAACGGTAAAGTGTTGAAGCCACAGGCCACTTTCACTTTAACCATTGAACAACGCCGCGAATTATGTGATTGGATTAAATATTTGAAGATGCCTGATGGGTATGCATCGAACTTGGGAAACTGTGTTGATCAATCTGGAACAAACCTGCTTGGTATGAAGAGCCATGACTGTCACGTCTTTATGCAACGTTTGCTCCCAATGGCGCTAAATGCACTCGCACCTAATGTTTGGAAGCCTTTAACGGAAATAAGTCAATTTTTTAAAGAAATGTGCTCAACAGAGTTAAGTGCGGCAAATCTATTACAATTGGAGAGTAACATTCCTATTATTTTATGCAAATTGGAACGCATTTTTCCGCCTGGATTTTTTGACTCAATGGAGCACTTGACTGTACATTTGCCGTTTGAAGCTGCGATGTGTGGTCCAGTGCAATACCGGTGGATGTATCCTTTCGAGAGGTAGTTTAAATAATTATGAATTTTAAATTTCATGTATTAAAAGGAATAATGGAAACTATCAATTATAAAAACTTAAAACAACTTACGTTTGTAGGTACTTACATAACTTAAATGGAATGGTGAAGAACAGAGCAAAAGTTGAAGGATCAATATGTGAGGCATACTTAAACTAAGAGTTGTCGTATTTTTCATCTTATTATTTTGAAAGTCACATCCACACCAAAAGTACAAGACCTCGTCGTAATGAGGACGACGTCTGTTCTGATGATGAGCGACATTATACTTTGTCTGTATTCAAACGAGCTGGTAAGTCAGGAAGAAAATGCAAGGAACGTTATTTGACTGATGATGAGTGGAGCAAAGCTGCATTACATGTACTCATCAATTGTGAAGAAGTTGTCCCCATACTTGAGTAAGTGTTATCTTTAACAATTTATATATAATTTGTTAAGATGACACTGACAAATTTTCAATACTTTGTAGGATGTATAGATCCGCCGTTCGATACAATTGGCCACACCTAACTGAGCAAGAGATTGAGGAATCCGTCGAGAATAATTTTGTTGAATGGTTTAAACTCTATGTGAGTAATTCATTATACATAATAAATACTTAGCCATTATACATAAAAAAAAATCTTTCATATAATATATTGATTGAAAATATTCGTATATGTAGGCACATAATCCAAAAAATAATGTTGAAAATCAGTATTTGCTTGATTTGGCTTGGGGTCCAATGAAGAAGGTCAAGACCTTCAATAGGTTCTACTGTAATGGATATATGTTTCATACAGAAGATATGACCCCACATACGAAGACCTCAAATTCTGGCGTTTGTGTAATAAGTGATGGGGGTACAAACTTTTATGGTATGCTCAAGGAAGTTATCAAATTAGAGTATCCTGGTGAGCCTCAAAAAGAGGTTGTGATGTTCAAATGTATTTGGTTTGATTCGGTATCGAATAGGGGTATAAAGATACACCCCCAGTATGATATTATTGAAGTAAAAATAAATGAGAGATACCCGAAAGATGATCCCTTCATCCTTGCGCAACATGCATCTCAAGTATATTACGTCCCTCACCCCGGTACTAGAAGAGATAAATCGCAGTGGCGATTTGTTATCAAAACAAGACCACGGAGTCGAGTTGTGAGCCAAGATAATACTGATGACCCATTGCAAGAGTCATCTGGCTGCGTGAATGGTGTCATCGATAATGAACCGACGGGTAATCTTGCTGATTCTACGGGTGCTGTTGAAGAGGTCAATCAATTATACACTGAGCACATGACTAATGATCATATATTAGTTGATGAATTGGGTCAAAGTGTCGAGGCAGAAGAATTAAACTCTGAGTTTGAAGAAGATGAGGAGGATGATGATGAAAATATGCCTCAGTATGACGATGATGCTGAAGACGAAGACGAAGACGGAGGTGAAGAAAATGAAGATGAAGAAGACGAAGATGATGATGAGTAATATTTACTATGAATGAATATTTTGTTTGGTTTGATTTTTCTTTGCTATAAACATATATATATATGTGTGTGATTGCTATGATTGTTGTTTAGTGGCTGATTGAAATATTTAATGTCATGTGAAAAGACTCATCTTAAGTGATATTTTTGCTATGAATTTTTTAATATAAATATAACAGGTTTGTGATGTTTGATGTTTTTATTATGAATGCAGATGACAGGTTCTAGAAAGGGAAAGGACAAGGTCACTAGTAGTGGAGGAGGTTCCAACCGCCGTGGCCTCCACATGCCCCCTACGACGGGCCTTCACATTCGAGTCGAGCCGTATGACGACTCTCATCATCAGACACCAATCCCTAGCGATGATGAGCCTATTACTGATGATATTCCGACGGAGACTTCCGATAATAACAGAATTGATGGAAAGATGGTTATTTATCCACGGGGACATGAGTAAGTTTGCTTTTGTATTGCCTTTAAGTTATAATTATTCACTTTTTGATTGCTGTTTAAATAACAGTTATATTTATTAGGTTCAATCTTGCTTTGGAGACCGTGAGGACGATCGCCCGTATTTTCACAAACAGGTATACAGAGCCATGGGAGAGGTGGAAGGAGATCCCTATACAAACTAGACACATGTGGTTCGGCGAATTCCAAGTAAGTCTTGATGCATATACAAATTTTCTTTTACGTTTTTTTCATTCGTAATTTTGTAAGTTCTCTGTTTTTTCATTGTGTAGAGGGTATATTATTGGCGACCTGACCAACATGACGCTATTTGGAAAACTTTTGAGCATAAGGGATCAGAGCTCCTGAAGAATAGGCTTAACAAGGCTCGTCGTAATAATAAGAGGCCGGAGTGGATCGGAGAGGACGCTTGGCAAGAGCTGCTAGCAAAATGGGGGTTGCCCAATTTTCTTAAAAAGAGCGCAGTGAACAAAGCTAATCGGGCATCCGATTCTTGTGGAAGGGGAATAACCGGCCACAAAGGTGGTTCCAAATCTCACCTAACTTATAATGACGAGCTGGTTAGTATGTGTATTTCATAAGTACTTCAATTTGACCTTATACGGGTGATTATTGTGTTATATAGTATTAAAATATTACATGTCTTATCACAGGAAGCTCAATTGGGGTATAGTCCTACCGTGGATCAGTCATTCCTACATCTTTACTCTTATAAAGATGAGAATGGGGAAATGAAATGGGCTGATCAGAGGGCGGAGCGTTCATTTGTGAGTATTCATTATTTCTCAATTATAAAATTGGTTTTTTTTGACATTGTAACTAATGTTTCAACCTCAAAACTCGTAGAACGCATTTAAGGAGAAGTGGGAAGAAATTAATTCCCAGCCGCCTCCTCAATCTGCTGATGGCACCCCCTATCTCGACCATCCAAGCTCGATGTAAGTCAAAATAACTTTTATTTTTTTCATATTTTAATATAATATATAGATACATATTAATGATATATTATGACTAAATCTAATTATATTCACGGATTCATAGGTGTGGAAGGAGACTGTGGCTAAACCGAATAAGGGTCGGTGGTACGGCGTGCCAGGTGGATCACCTAGTACGGGAAGTTCGAGCTCCCAGACTTATCCTCCGAAATGGGAGGATCCGGGTACGATTGAGTTGAGGCGACGGCTCGACAGGTTCGAGGAGAGACAATCATCTGAATTAACTGAGGTGAAGCAGACCCTCAATGCCGTGCTTCAGAGCATTCAACTTTTGACCCAAGGAGCAGGCGCCTCTTCGCCTAATCAGCCACACCCGTCAGCTGGTTCACCTCATGTACATGTACAGTCCACCCCCTCCCAACAGAGGGGTTCTCGTAGGACTTCATCGGGAGGACAGCGATCCACCTCTAGACACACTCCTCCAAATTACATACGTGATGACGAGCACAATGATAATGATGATGATGATGATGTTGGACCTTTTTAGACATTGACACGTCTTGATTTGTTAATAACTTGTACTCTCTAACTACTATTAGCAATATTTGAATCTTTCTACATTTTAGTCAACGAAATATTTGGTATTTGTTGGATGATCCGTGATCGTTATTTTGATTTCTATTTGATGATGTATTTGGTGTTGGACGATCCGTGATCATTATTTTAGTGTTTAATTTGATGATGCATTTGGTATTGGACGATCTGTGATCGTCATCTTGATTGGATACATTGGAATGTTTGGGTTTTTTGATTGCAGGCTGGTTCGGAATGAAAACAAATCGAATTTACTATTTTCTGGCTGAATTAGCCACGGATTAGCCACCGCAGAGCCGTGGCTAAGGGCCACGGCGTGGCCACCGCTCGACCGTGGCTATGTGCCGTGGCTAAGGGCCACGGCTTGACCGTGGCTAAGTGCCATGGCTAAGTGCCACGGCTTGGCTACGGCACGACCGTGGCTAAGGGCCACGGCTCGACCGTGGCTAAGTGCCACGGCTTGGCCACGGCTTGACCGTGGCTAAGTGCCACGGCTTGGCCACGGCTTGACCGTGGCTAAGCCGTGGCGCTTAGCCACGGCCAAGCCCTATGCAAAGTTTGGGTGGCCAGCGTTGGCCACGGTTGGCCCGTGGCTAATAGCCACGGTTCGGCCGTGGCTAAGCGCAGCCGTGGCCCTGGTTAGCCACGCCACTTTTAGCCACGGAAAAAATCCGTGGCTAATCCGTGGTTAATCCGTGGTTGATTCCCTTGGCCACGGATTTTTTGCCAAATCTGTGGCTAAAAGCCTTTTTTCTAGTAGTGCTCTACGCATCGGTTTGCAATTTCAGCTTAATTTGAGTTGATTTCAACCCAATTTCGAACCCATATTTAATTCGGATCGCATTCAAAAAGAGTATATTTTGATTGAGTTAGAGCCCAAACCCAGACCCAAGCCTGCCCCACCATGCAGAGCAGGATAGACGGGCAATGACTGCGCGTGCATGTGGGTTCGGTTCGATTCAACTAACCCATATGTCCTATCTCCATTACACATTTGTGAACCCCTAGGGGACTAACCCCTATTTACAAGTGGCCACACTGCAGGAAAAACGGGCAAAAGCGGGGGAAAAATCCGGCGGAAATTCCGCCGAAAAATCGTAAAATCGGTGGAAACCGGTCCGCCGGTTTTTTTGGCGCCAGAATACGCCTGGCCTCCGGTATTCCTCCAGTTTTTTCCGCCGCTTGATTAAAAAAAAAATTAATTTTTATTAAACCGGGCAAAATTGCCCACGGTTTTTTCCACTGGTTTATAAAAAAAATTAATTTTATTAAACCGAGGAAAAATTCCCCCGGTTTTTTCTGCCGCTCGATTAAAAAAATTTTAATTTTTATTAAACCGGGGGAAATTTCCCCCGGTTTTTTCGGCCAGTTTATAAAAAAAAAAAATTAATCCTATTAAACCGGGGGAAATTTCCCCCGGATTTCTCCGCCGCATTATTTAAAAAAATTGAATTTTATTAAACCGGGAGAAATTTCCCCCGGTTTTTTCCCCGGATACTTTTTTTAAAAAAATTAATTTTATTAAACCAAGGGAAATTTCCCCCGGTTTTCCCCCGAAGAATTTTTAAAAAAATTAATTTTATTAAACCGGGGGAAATTTCCCCCGGTTTTCCCCCGCAAAATTCTAAAAAAAATTAAATTATTAAAACCCGCGGGAAATTTTTCCCGATTTTTTTAAAAAAAATTATTTTAATTCGGTCGCCCAAATCAGTTCATTATAATTTTTTTATTTATAAATTTCATTTATAATATTCTAATAATGCAAAACGCTAATATTCACAAACAAGTAAAATAAATAAAAATACAGAAAGCTAAAATAAATTGACAAATATAAAATATTATCCTATATTGTTTGAAATATAATTCAAATATAAAATACAAATTCGCCAAGCAAATAAAAACATTGTTCATACGACAAATTAAACTATCAAATGTGTCTACTCGTCCTCCTCATTGTCATCCTCAAAATAGTTGATGTCATTTTCGTTATCATCTCCGACATTCATGGGATTCATATTTGGTTGCGGTGCGAACATGTGTTGAGCGGGAAATCCTTGATCGAGATCATGACATGTGTCGTGGGACGTATTGCCCGTGGGACGATGCCGACGAGATGACTGGGGAGCTGCTCCGGAGGCGGACGGGCGATTGCTCACAAGTCCGTTGTACAGTTGTTGCATCATTGACATTATTGTGTTATTTTGAGACTTTAATTCAGTGATCTCTTCTTTATGAGATGAGATATAAGTCTCAATTTGATTTCTGATTTGTGTCAACTGCGCCTCTACATCTGCTCTAGAATTAGAAGTACCAATGCGCGACGAGGAACTTCCGAATGAGTGTTGCCCCCTCTTTTCCCGAGGAACGTAGTTCAGCCCAATTTGGCGGCCCTTTCTATTCGGGGGTCCGACCGCCTGCATAAACAACTCATGTGTAGACTGTTGTGTAGCTTCATCGTTCAACCTTGCTGTTATTGATTGTTCCTGGGCTTGCAACAATTGTTGGTAGTTCTCCTACACGAAATTAAATAAATTATATTAAACAATTGAAATTTAAGTCATGCAAGTATGTATAATTAGTTAATTAAATATGCAAATTAATATATTGTATACTTACGTGGACTTGTTTGGCATTTTGATTTAGCCAAACCACATTATTGGCCGTGCTCCCTTCGTCCTCGTCACCCTCGGCAATCTCGTCGGGTCTAAGTGATCTCGTATAACACTTTTGAACAACCTCATGATAGCCTACCTCACGTTGACACTCGGCCTCCTAGATAATCGACAAATAAAATTTTTAATAACAATAATAGTAATAATAAAATTAATAATAAATAACATACCATCTCAAGTTTTTTCGTCGCAAGTGACTTCGGCCCGCCACCATAACATGCTCCACCACCCGCTTCTCTATTTTTTTTTATTCTGTTCGCTTTGCTTTTTGAATGTCTCTAAAGCCCAATAGGCGGTCAATTGGTCCCATATTTGGGGCACTATCCACGCCAGTTGCATCCCAACTTCCCTGACATGCTCATATAGCTGCGACAGTTTTCTCGAACCACGGCTTCGAAAAGCCCTTTTCATATGATACTCATGCGCAGGATCCCACTCAACATATTTCTGTATATGTTATATTTTAAAAAATTACAACATGCGTAAAAATTTATGTGTTATGTGTTACGTGTTACATATAATCAATATACAAAAGAAAATACGAACCTTCCACTCCTCAAACCACGTATCAAAAAACTCTGTGCTAACGTATTTGAATGTAGGAACCAACTCAGTCATTCGGCTCTTCAATACGGTACCTATAGTGTGAGCTCCACGATCGGCCGGGGTGAAGCTACTGCACATACAGTATATATACACGTCATATCATGCTTAAGTTATTATAATACATTTAAACTTAACATATTAAACTCTCTCTTACCAATTCGGAGCCGGTTCCAAGAAAAGCTTTTGTCCAGCTCGTCGTGTGGTTGGAGGATCCGGGATGCTATATGCGTCCTGAGCAGATGGATTAGATGAACTAATCGGTGGACTATGTCCACCTACGGATGGAGTAGGCATGAATTGCAATAGAGCCGATGCAGCCTGATGGTATGTTGTGTTCATGTGTTCACTGATAGTTGGCGGATCGTTTAAGTCATGTGATAAAGGATGAGTGGTGGGGACATATGATTGTGAAGAATTAATTCCACCCCGTATGGCATTACTTGATCCAGAGCGTTTCCGCGGTTGCATCTAAATTATTGTCGTTAATATAAATTAATAGATGAATTGCATACTAATATTAGTTAGAAAGATACATATATAATTTACATTAATATAAAGTATTACATAAGAATTCAATCATTAACAATCAACAATTACAAATCAAATGAACCCTAGTCACTGTCTCTATCATTATTTGAATCATCGTTCATTAACACCAAGTCTTCCTTATGATCTTCATCATTCTCACTATATTCTTCGTCGGTCGAGACATCATTATTTTCCTCTTCATCCTCATCGTGAACCTCAAGTTCAACGAGCTGAACAATATCTAGGTCAACATCTTCATCACACAAAGCAGGTACTCCATCATCACTAGAAGAGTTCATAACCTGGCACATATCATTTTGGTAAGCCTCCTCCATACCACCAGGAGTTTCAACTCTGCCTTTAGCTTTACTTTTAATTATAGCGAACCATTGGGTCTTGCCACGAATATGGCCTGGGTACACAACAAAATAAACTTGGCGCGCTTGTTGGGCGATTATGAAAGGGTCATATTTTCTGTATCTGCCTGTCTGTTTCACCTCAATAATACTACATTCTGGGTGTGCAATGCGCGTTCCTCTATGTGGAGTGGGGTCAAATCAATCACACTTGAACAACACCACTTTTTTTAATAGTTCCCCCGTATACTCCAATTCAAGAATTTCATTCAAAATTTCATAGTAGTCATCTTCGCCGGAATCGCCATCATAACCGCCTTTCACCCATACGCCACAATTCATTGTTTTTTTACCCTCACTCCATGATCGTGTGTGAAATTTGAAACCATTCACAATATATATCGGATATGTCCTCACAGAGAAATTAGGCCCCAACGCAAGTTGTTTCAAAAATATTGACAACATTCCATTATTCAATTCAAGGACCTATATAATGAAACGTATATAATTAACGTCAACAACAATGTATATGCATCTTTTCACACTTGATTGTGCAACAATTTTTTTTTAAAATTAAAACTTACGTGCAAATTGAACCAATCTACGAATTCATTTTCGATCCGCTCGCTTGCGTCAACTTCTGTGATCCTATAATGTTGTCGAAAATAGCTACGTTTGACAAGATTTAATTTAGAATTTTTGATAATCATATAAAAGGCATAAAATAATTATAATTTATTAAATGTGATACTTACTTGATATATACTTCGACTTCATCGCAATTTAACAGCACATGCAGTTTAGCGGAATTATACTCCTGCAAACTCTCAAAATAGCGTTCCTTACATGCTCCTAATGGACGACCTGGTTGATTGAAAACCGACAAAGTTGATGGTACTGAAACATCAACACCACCATCATCGTTCCGTGGTACGCGCGTACTCATTGACCGCACGTGGTAATTAAAGTAGAAGGAGCAAAAATTAGCAGTCTCACGTCTGAGATAGGCCTCACATATAGAACCTTCTACGTGAGCTTTTTGTTTGACTGTTTTTTTTTATCTTGCCCAAATACCTATAACATTATTAACGAAAAATTTTATGTAATTAATAACAATGCATAAGATAATTTAAGTTATGCAATGTACTTATAAAAATAAATGATCTACCTTTCAAATAGATACATCCATCTAAATTGCACTGGATAAACTGCATCAAAATTTTTTCATGGATTCCCATCAACTGGGTGACACATAACCCCTTCCGGTCAGCGATGTTCAACATGCCATTGCATGTGTGGTGCTGAACTCAAAGATGCATACAAACGTTTTAATCGTGGGATTAGTGGTAGGTAATGCATTCGCTTAACGGGGATGTGTTTACGTCGGCCTTGACTCCTAGTTGGAATTTCTCGATATCTAGGAGCACTACAGAATTTACATTCCGTCGCAGCAGAATCATTTTTATAATACAACATGCATCCATTGACACAACAATCAATTTTGTAGCTAACCAAACCCAATCGTTTTACAAGTTTCTGCGCCTCGTAAAAGTTTGTTGGGAGGTCATGCGGGGTAGGCATTACTTCAGACATTAACTGTATGATTTCATCAATACCATCCCGCGCAACATTGTCATCAGTTTTGATACTCATTAATCTTGCCGCAACAGATAAAGGGGAGTGATCTTCACAACCAGGCCAAATTGGTTTGTTAAATTCACTCAAGAGATCGAAGAATTTTTTTAGTTTCCGCATTTGGCGCCTCTTCCACAATAAGTTGCCCATCGTTATTCCTCATACCAACCATATCATCTACAACAATATTTTCCCTAACGGCATTGAAGCACATATCTGCATATCTTTGTAGGGGATTATTGTCAAGATTAATGGATGTACTTGGTTGACTGAATGATGTATTATCTTGAACGGGTCCTATCTCACCATGATCTACCCAAACCAATAATTTGTTTTAAAACCGAAACGGAGAAGATGTTCCCTAACTTTAAACGGTTCTAGAACAGCCCACTTTTTAACGCATTTTACACATGGACATCGAATCATTCGAAACATTATAAACTCTTCACAAGCTTTAGCATGTTCTATAAATCCATCCACTCCATCAATAAACGAGTTTGAAAGCCCCGAAGAATTAGCCTCAGTCCTTCTATACATCCACATTCTATGCGAGGGTATATCCATCTACATATTACAGATTAACTAATTATTATATGGTTTGTTTATACTTAACTATATCATCTAACTTTTCATTGTAACAAATTTTACATTTTACAGAAATTCAAACACAAGCATCATATTATAGAACGTATACAAAAATTTCACGAAAGACAAAATAACTGCATCATATTACAGAATGTATAAAGCATTATTATATTTTATTTACTAATTATATATTGTCAAAAAATACGCACCACCCCCTTATATCACCACAACATGCAAGCACGTATAAACTACAACAAACAATGGGAAGGCTCCACCCGTTCCCCCAATTTCCATCCACCATCTCCACATCTCATACTACCTTAATAGCTACAAACTATCTAATAACATATACATATACATCTAATTATAACTACGCATAGCCAAGCAATGGCTCATATTAGCAAAAGTTAGCCATACGTACCTTTTCGATATTTATACCAAATTACAAGGCTACGCAAACGAAGTAGAACAAGCGAAATACCTATAATTTCAAGACAAATAAATAAATTACAATCACCTTTCATACTTTACATCAACAATTTATAAAGTACTTTACATATTACAAAATAACACAATCAATAATTATCAATAATTTCATACATTCAATAATTATCAATAATTTCATATATCAAATACTACTAATTATGTTAAAATACATGGACAAATACCATATCTAACACAAAAATCATATATATTTGTATATCAAACACTTCCAACATTTACACATTACGAAAAAATATACTTTAAAAACGCAATAAATCCATACATGAAACACTTCTAACATTTGTACATTATTAACAATCAATAATTATGTTAAAATTATTTTATATCATATCTAACAACAAAAATCCTATATATTTGCATATCACAATATCAAAACAATTAATATGTAAAATAACAAAAAATAAACTATCATTCAAAAAACAAAACCGGTAAAATAGTTAAGGGCGCGGTGGGCGGCGGAGGAGGGGACGGCGACGGCGACGGCTGCTGCAACGGGCGGTAGGGGCGTCGACGGTTGGAGAGTCGGAGAGAGAGAGAGGGCGAAGTTGAGAGAGAAAGAAATATAGGAGAAAGGAGAAGGAGGAGGAGATAGTGAAAAAAAGGGGGGGGGGGGAAACCGGGGGACATTTCCCCCGGTTTGAGAGGGAAAAAAATTAAAAAAAAAATACCAGGGGAAATGTCCCCCGGTTTACGGGGGGAAATTATAAAAAAATAAACCGAGGGACTTATTCCCCCGGTTTTCCCCCGGTTTACAGGGAAATTTTAAAAAAATAAAGCGGGGGAAAATTCCCCCGGTTTTCCCCCGGTTTACGGGGGATTTTTTTAAAAATATAAACCGGGGGAAATGTCCCCCGGTTTTCCCCTGGTTTACGGGGGAAAATTTTAAAAAAATAAACCGGGGGAAAATTCCCCGGTTTTCCCCCGATTTTCGGGGGAAAAAAAAAAATTTGTTCCCACAAATTATATTAATTATAAATATAAGTATTATTTTGCATAAAGTAATTTTGAATATACTAAATTTGTTATTTTTATTATTGGAGTTTATAAATTGTAATTTTTTTTGGTAAAAATTAGAACTTATATGATTTTTTTAAGAGTAATGATGATCGAAAAAATCAGAGACACCAAGCCAGAAAATCAGAAAATACTAAAACAACAAAATATTCGTTAAAGACCTTAGTCGAATATCACAGCGGAAACGAGAATAACCCTAGCTACTATTACAACTCCAATTCAAAGATGTAAATAAAAGACTAAGCTATAATAGCCTTATTAGATAGAGTCATAAAAGAAAATAGTAGAACTAAATCACATTAACTAATTGTCTAAGTAGGGACTCCTTCAATATAATTACCAACCCCACAATTGGTCCTCTTTATCTCTCTCGATACTATCTTCTACAAACACAGCAGGAAAAACGCTGAAAATCTGGACAAATTTTAGATTTATTTTTCGTATCTTAGTTCATATTATGTATTCAATTTATGAGTTAAATCTTTACATATGCTTTCGATATTTCAACAAATTTTAAATCATATATAATTATTTAAATTATAAAAAGTAATAAATAAAATAGATTGCAGAATATAAAAATATCGGGCACATATAACTTTTTCCATATTATAATCTATCCGTGACCAAAATACGTCACGTCCCTTTGATATAATCGTCTAAAACGATAAAATTGTTTTTGTAAATTTTAAAAATATATATGTCTCAAAAGAAAATATTTGATTTAACTATAAAGAATTTAATAAAAATCTTGGGAAAACATAACAAAATCAAATTTTGTATTATCGTGGCATGATTTTTGGGCATAAACATCTTCAGTAAATAAAAAAGTAATTGATAAAAAGATAATACGATTCATAAGGAATCAATGCCCAACTTAAGGAAAAAAAAAAAAGGAATAACAATATGCAGATATCGATCAAAAGACTTCTTAGCAAGAAAATATAATGACTTAAGATTGTTACCATTTCGTCTAACAAGAGGAACATACCAATGAGGGATACGAGACAACACAAACCTGTTGTCATGTACTATGGAACAAATTACAAAAAGATTCAACTATTCAGCTAACCGCCCAGTAAATTAAGTTTATCTTCTTAACATTTCAAATAATCTTAACATTTCAAATCAATAAAAGAACAATTCAAATTGACTGGAGGGGGGGGTGAATTCACTTACTTAAATATAAAATATAAAAATTCAAATACCCCATACTTAATAAAAATTCCTATAAAATAATACTAAAGGCGCCTCTTAAGCGAAATGTAATATATGTTAGTTTACATATAATATATGCACTTATTATAATTTTTGGTACTTTTCTATTAACGTATTCTCGTTTAATTTCAAGTAAATATGCTTTGAATGTATACTATCCTTAAACGACTATCACTTTTTTGTCCATCACTATACTTATATATGCTCATTTTTATTTGATTTTTTAGGTTTTTAATATTATTTTATTTTTAATCGACTAGAATTTTTGGCGTGTTTTCGGATCTTTGTTAGATTTGAGTTTAGTATTTATAGATCGTGATTTTATAGGATCTCTCAAATTGGATTGATCAGTTGTCAAATTATGTTATCGGATTTGGATTTGGACTTTGTATATCAGATCCTATAACAAAACTTAAAATTCTCTATCTTATTTGTTTGTTAAAGAACACAACATAATTCTTAAAAGTACAATTGTCTTTCATTTTACTTGGTTATTATTGTAAACTAAAAGAAAATATAAAAGTACACTCTAAAACAATTCAAACAATTAATTAACTTCATTTAAAAAAAAATTAATTTCCACCGGTTTGACATAAAAAAATAAAAAAAAAACTCGGGGGAATTTTTTCCCCGGTATTTCCCCCGGTTTTGAATTTAAAAATATATAAAAAAAATTTTAAAAAAAATCGGGGGAATTATTCCCCTGGTTTTGCCGCCGGTTTTAAATTTAAAAATATATAAAAAAAATTTAAAAAAACCGGGGGAATTATTCCCCCAATTTTTCCGCCCGTTTTACATTTAAACATATATAAAAAAATTTTTAAAAAAAACCGGGGGAATTATTCCCCGGTTTTTCCGCCGGTTCACTAATTAAAAATTCGAAAAACAAAATCGGGGCAAAATTTTCCCCAGATTTTCCCCCGGTTTTGCTTTTAAAATTTTTTTTAAAACAAACTGGGGGAATAGTTCCCCCAGAATTTCCGCCGGTTTAGGATTTAAAAATATTTTTAAAAAAATCGGGGGAATATTTCCCCCGGTTTGTCCGCCAGTTTTTAAAAAAAAAAAAATTAAAAAATACCGGGGGAAATTTCCCCCGGATATCCCCTAGGTTTTTATTAAAAAATTAAAAAAAAAAAAACCGGGGGAAATTTCCCCTGGTTTTTTATTCTCCGCCATGCCCGCCGGTATTCTGCCGGTCCAAATCCGGCGGAATATTCCCCCAGAATATTTTCGCCGGAAAACGGCGTTTTTGCTGTAGTGCCACTTAAATATAAGGCATTTTTGTACTATTCTTCCAATGTGGGACAACCACGTTCCACAACTTAACACTCCATTTTTAGTTTTGACCTAGCTATCTTGTGCATTTAATTTCACACTCACCCTAAATTGGTTTTGAGTAAATAAATACATTTTTTGTATCTACTGCGATATGAATTACGAATAATAAACTTGTTTTTCAAAACAACAAATGGAGCTTCATCAAATCATTGGCCAAAGTTGGTTACTTACCAACTTGTATAACCCATTTTTCTAACAAGTAGAACACATTCACTGGACGAAATCACTAAATGGGACCATCTAATGCAACTTCAACCAGGCGTTATTCTCATAAGATGGCTTAATTGGGATGGGAGTAGTTACCTGAGACTCAGAAGGAAGATGCTTGAGCCGGGTGCGTCGCAAGATTCAGGTTCCAGGTGACGCTCTCCATGCGGAGTCCCTTGCTGCCTATGAGGCGATCTGGGTGGCACGTCAGGAGGGCTGGCCCTAAATCATCCTTGAAGGAGATTGTAAAGTGCTCAGTCAAGCTCTAAAGTCGAAAGAGAATGACTACTCGGTGATTGGTCCTAGTTCGGGATATAAGAAGAGATATAGCAGGCCTTTTTAGCAGTTTAATGTGGTATTTAGCCGTATGAACAATGATGAAGTGGCGTATCGATTTGCCATACTAGCTTTCTACAGTAATCCCCAAGAACATGTGATGCCTGAGTATGTAGGCTCTGTAATATTGGCTGAAGCCAAATCTTGAAATGAGTATGTGATTATTACCCTTCAAAAAAAAAAAAAGAAAAGAAAAAAGAAAAAATTCACCCACTAGTCACAAGTATAAAATTTTCATATTTTAATTGTGTCACTTAATTTATCAATGGGCAACTACATCATCAGTTTTTTTTAAATTTTGAGAATTATAAATTTAAAAAAGATTTTTGGTGAAGTTCGGACATTTTGGAAAAATGTTAATATTTTATAATTATTGTACTTCAACTGCAAAACCATAAATAATGGACCAAAAAAAGTAAGTGATCCAACATATATAACTTAAAATGCAATTTTATCTGATAGAGATGAGGGACTAAAGTGTGACAAAAATCAAACATGAGAGCCTATAGTGGTACATTAGAGAGAGAATATATTAAAGTGAAACGAAAACTAAATATGAGCAAGTATTAATGAGATTTAACCTAAATAGTATACAAAAATTTAATTTTATACTGTTAAAATAAACCATTGGATTAAAATTATATCTCATTTATATTTTGTATATACATCGAATGTGTTGAAAACGTTAGTAAAAATAGAATGGAAGTGATATTGAGATGGATAAATAAATTGCATATAATAACATTAAAATAAACAACCCAAATACTCAATTGATAATCAATGAAAAATCGCCATTGGGCGGCTCAGAGCTGAGTGGCGAGAGTTCGAAAATGGTATTAGGGAGGTCATGAGTTCAAACCCTCTTGTCATCTACCCCTTTTCCTTTGAGCGAATGCGTGTGTGTAGGGGTATTTTCCGATTGATATCTATAAAAAAAAAAAAAGATAATCAATGAACAACCATTTGAGATCCGTTCATTAAGCATCACAAATCACTTCTGAACATAATATTCTATTTCGTGAAAATTAAAACTCAACTTAGCTACTCTATCAAATAAAAAACAATGATATTGATAATATATATAAGTGTATGTATATCTATACTATTCTAAAAAGAAATTCATTTTTATCTCATAAATGACGGTTATTTATGTGATTTTATAAAATTTGGCCTTCAATTTTATGTGGAATAAATAGAGATATGTAAAATTATGGCTAAAATTGAAAATTCACATGAAATCGATTCAATTTGGATGCCAAATTTTGATATGTCAATTTTACCCTTTTAATTAGTAAACACATACAATAAATAAGAAAATAAAAAGGTCAGTATTGTAATATTATATGCAATTTAAAAAATTCATGTTATCAATCCAGAAATCACTTTCTCCACTTACAACTACTTGATTTTTTTTCTTTTTGTGTTTATTCTTTATCATATAATTTTATTTCATATAATTATTGTACTTTTAAATTATTATAATTTAATAAATTATTTCAAATAATTCTTAAAAAAAGGTGTTCTTTTAAAAGAAATTTAATAATAAATTTATATTTTCTTCCTAAAAAAAAATTAAGTACTAAATTGAAATATATATTTTTTATATGTTTTACATACACATAGAGTGTGCGGTGTTGCTAGTATATATATACATGGTTTTAGCCATCCAGTTCTAATTCATTAATCGATTAAATCGAATTGGGTACTGTAAAAGTCTATTATGGAAACGACCGTCCCAATCGAATTGCTCAATTCACAAGAAAAAAAATCAATGCACTCAAGCTCTATAATTTCTTAAAATTTGACTAAATTAAAATCAAACATGATATAAATACAATTATAAATCAATGACGATCTTAAAGAATTCAAATTAACCTTAAAATAATAATTTATTCGGCTTGGGCAAAATTGGAAAATGAAATGTACGTACATAATTCAGTTTGGGGGTGCAGAAAAAGGATTCGGTGGCTTGTTGAGACCTCTGACTTCGGAGCGAAATCGTGGCATTGTCTCCTCTCTCTCTCGCTCGCTCGCTCTCCCTTCCATGTACGTACGAAAATAAAATATTTATGAATAGCGCTTCATTCGATTTCTGAATTCTCATATTGATCTGTAAGTCAGGGATTTTCTGTATGAATCTTGTATCTTTATTAGGTCCTGTGTGTTGAATTCGATCATAGTTTTGCAGATTCTTCCGCGTTTTTTCTTGTTTTCGTGGTAGATAAATAGGGGTGAAGTCGTAAAACCCTAGATCTTGCTGGATTTAGATTGGTCAAGGGTTTTCTTTTCCTTCTGCTCTTTTTTTTGCTGGATTAGGTGGGTTTTATTTTTGGATCTGAGTGTTATCAGCTCGAATAATTAGGGCTCTAAATTTGGTACCCTGAATTTTGGGGTGGGAGTTCCGGTGAATTTTAGGTTAGACTTTGAGTGAATGGCTTCGAATCCTCCTCCATTCCAGGTGGAGGATAATACAGACGAGGATTTTTTTGACAAATTAGTTAATGATGATGACGACGTGGACTTTAAAGTCACCACGTCGTTGTCTGGAGGCCCAAACTTGACTGATGGGAATGAATCCGATGAAGCTAAGGCCTTTGCCAATTTGAGTATCAATGAGCTCGATAACAATAGCGAGGTCAATTTTGAAAATAATACTGGGAGTAACCATAAGGGAATTGATGATCCGGATGCCAAAGTGCAGACAGTTGATCATGTCAAGGAAGTGGGAACCTCGGAGGAGAATGGAAATCAATTAGTGTCGTCCGATTCTCTTGAGCATGATAATTTGGCACAAAATTTGGGAAATGAAAATGGGGGTGCTGAAGTTTTGTCCAAAGCAACAGAGGTGAAGAGTACCGGTGAGAGTTCCTCTGATGTGACTTTGATGACTAAGAGTAGTGATGGATTAGGGGCTCCTGGAGTAAAGGAAGTACAGTGGAGTGCGTTTCATGCGGATTCAGCTCAGAATGATAGTAATGAATTTGGATCATACTCGAACTTTTTTGGCGAATTCGGAGGAGACACTGCTAGTGATGCATTTGGCGGTGTGATGGGGGACAGTGCAAGTAATGGGCCACAGGCTGCTGTTGGGAATGATGTGCATGGGTCTGCTTACATGGATAATTGGAACAACCACGGGCAGGACAATGAGGGACATAATGATGGCATTGCAGCGGATCAAAGTTCAAATGTGCAGGATTTGAATATCAGTCAATATTGGGAGGAACAATATCCTGGTTGGAAGTATGATTCCACTACAGGACAGTGGTATCAGGTTGATGGTTATGATGCTGGTGCAAGTGGGCAAGCCAATGTTGACTCTAGTGTATCTTCTACTTGGGGAATGGCTGATGGGCAGTCTGAGGTCTCTTACATGCAGCAAACTGCTCAAGCTGTTTCTGGGGCTGCAGCAGAGGCGGGTACAACAGCGACTGTTACCAATTGGAATGAAGCCTCTCAGGTGAGTGATGCTACAGAAACCACGGCTAATTGGAATCAGATTTCACAAATGAGTAGTGACAGCAATGGGGTTTCATCAGACTGGTATCAGGCTTCTCATGATAATAATGGTTACCCACCTCATATGGTGTTTGATCCTCAGTACCCAGGCTGGTATTATGACACTGTTTCCCAGGAATGGCGCACGTTGGAGTCATATGAAGCATCATCTCAGTCTACGGCTCAAGTTCAGGGCCTGGTGAATCATGATCAATATGCATCCACTAATACATTTTCTCAGACCAACGATCTGAAGGCATATAGCACACATGATCAAGGTAATGGTTATGTTTCTCAAGGTTTTGGTAGCCAAGGCCTAGATCAGAACTGGGCGGGATCAGTCAGCAATTACAATCAACAGAGCTCAAGAATGTGGCTACCTGGAACTGTTCCCAGAAGTGAAGCTACTTCACTGTACAGTGGAAAACAAGTAGCCGAAAATAATCGGTATAGGCAGAATGTTTCTGTTAGTCATGGAAATCAACAAAATTCTGTTCATTATGGGGGTTCATATTATGAGAATCTAAGTCAAGGTCAGAAAGATGTTTCTGTGCCTTCTCAGTTTGCTGTTGGTGGGAACTTAGGTCAACATTTCAATGATTACAATATCAATCAAAATGACCAAAAACAATTCTCAAATGATTACTACAGCAATCAAAATCCTGCCTACTTATCACAGCAACAGAATTCAGAATGCTAAAAACTCATTTACTCCTGCTTCTGGAAGATCTTCAGCTGGTCGCCCTGCCCATGCTTTGGTTGCTTTTGGTTTTGGTGGAAAACTCATTGTAATGAAACATGATTCTACTGAGAATTTGAACTTTGGAAGTCAGGTCAGTGTCTGAGCCTTCATATGCAGTTCTCTTTTTGCCCTTTTTGTTACTTCTTACTCTGATTTCGCTTATATTACATAATTTACTTTTGAATTTTTGTGAAGAATCCTTTGGGAGGCTCAGTCTCTGTTCTAAACTTAGCAGAAGTTGTGGACGGTAATATTACTTCAAACGATGGAATGGGTGTGAGCAATTATTTCCAGGCTCTCTGTCGGCAACCCCTTCCAGGCCCTCTTACTGGTGGAAGTGTTGGCACTAAGGAGTTGAACAAATGGATTGATGAGAGAACAACAAATCCTGCCGATATGGACTACAGAAAAGCTGAAGTTTTGAAGTTGCTCCTCTCGCTGCTCAAAATAGCCTGTCAGTATTACGGAAAACTTCGATCTCCTTATGGTTCAGATGCTGTTATGAAGGTAGATTACTTATGTTTTAGGTTAATGCAGAATTAATTTTCTTTTGATTGAATCGAATTATTTGAATCGGTCTCCCTCTCTGTTCGTATTTCATGATAAATTTCTTCTTTAGGTCTTTTTCGTAATTACATGAAAGAAACTTGTTTATCTGCTTAATGTACGCCTTCATGTATTAAATGTGAGATCACATACTTTTACATTTTTTTGTGCTCAATTTATCTGTTCTTTGTACCTCAAAATAGTGTCTTTGTTGAATTACGTTGTCATGAAAGTAAATAGTGAACTAATCCTGATCTTAATCCCTTGCACTGTCAGAATACCTAGATAAGCACCCTAGCGTTTATCATATCAAACTGGCTATAATTTTTCCTTCACTGTTCTGTGACCATCCTCCACCGATTTGGACAATGTTTTTGATATGACTAAACCTGTGTATGATAATAACCTTGCTATGTGGGATAAGCCCTCAACAATCTGTATTAACATGTGACTGTCCCTTGAGTTGCTGAGCTTTTTATTTATTTATTTATTATTCTTTTGTTGCTATCCTAGCTATTTGAACAGTATCGTTGTACCTTGCATGATATCAATAGAAGATTTCACACCGTTACTGAAACTATTATATATTTTTTGGAACTTAGGTGCTTGTGAAATTGCTGCCTTGTTGCATGCCTTTTTAAGGAATCTGCCTCTCTGATTATCCTCATTTCTTGTTCCAACAGGAAAGCGACACTCCAGAATCCGCAGTTGCTAAACTGTTTGCATCTGCGAAAAGAAATGGGTTGGAGATTAGTCAATATGGTGGTATTGCCCGGTGCTTGCAGCAATTGCCATCGGAAGAAAAAATGCAGGTATTAGATTATGTACCATGCAGATGCATTACAAATCTTTTGGCAATGATTCATCAATTAATACAATTCATTTTTTAGGTCACTGCTGCTGAGGTTCAAAATCTTCTGGTGTCTGGAAGAAAGAAAGAGGCTTTACAATCTGCACAGGAGGGTCAGTTGTGGGGTCCTGCCCTTGTTCTTGCTGCACAACTTGGTGATCAAGTTAGTTGCTATAAAATGCCTTGTCCGTTTCTGGTTAATGAGACAAATATAGTCCTCTATTGGCTTTTTATATATCTCTATATTGACTCTGCTAAAATAATTTGATCCAGTTCTATGTTGAAACGGTCAAGCAAATGGCACTTCGCCAGTTGGTAGCAGGATCACCTTTGCGAACACTATGCTTGCTAATTGCTGGTCAACCAGCTGATGTGTTTTCAGCAGATGGCACACCTATTACTAACATGGCTGGTGCTGTATATATGTCTCAGCAACCAGCACAGGTATGAAGTGGATGTTTAATTCTGATAAGCATCTTTAGCATTTATGTCCTGTTATGAGGGGTTTGTGAACGTGTTGCGCTTTACATCTCTAGAAGGTTTTAATGTCCAGTTTCTTAGAGGGTTTTGGTGAATGTATGGTGTTATATATCACGAGAAGATTTACTTGAAGACTTTTTCTATGCATGGCCCATGTTTTCTCAATTTCTATATTTGGTGAATATCTGGCTGATACTCATATAAAGCTTGAAATTTGTTTGCTGTGTTTATATTGCTATTCACAGTTTGCTGCCAATGGAATGCTGGATGACTGGGAAGAGAACTTGGCAGTGATAACTGCAAATAGAACAAAGGATGATGAACTTGTGCTTATCCATCTTGGAGACTGTTTATGGAAGGAAAGAAGCAATGTACGTTCTGGTTTATTTTTCTCCTAAGCAGTCTTTTTTCGTTCTTGAATGTTCCTCAAATCCTTAGTTTTGTAAGTTATTTAATTTCTTACTGATCATTGCTCAGATAATTGCTGCTCACATATGCTATTTGGTTGCGGAAGCTAGCTTTGAGCCTTTTTCTGACAGTGCAAGATTGTGCCTTATTGGTGCTGATCACTGGAAATTCCCAAGGACTTATGCAAGTCCGGAAGCCATTCAGGTTTGCTCCAAGTTATCATTAGTAGGCGAGCATTTATTTTCTTCTTGTTTCAGAACACCTAGTCAACTTGGCAGTCACCCATGCTGGAATTCCCGATAAATGAATTGTATGAAAGCATGAAGAATCTGAATTAGAAATCATGTCATATTCTCTTCTGCTCTGCTGCAACTTATATTTTGCTTTGTATTGAATACTCAGTATTACCTGTTCAGCATTCCTTGTGTATGCATCTGTTGTAATTTTAATGCTCCAAGAATAATTAGTCTCACTATAATTTTAACGTTTTTAGTGTGCTGGAATTAGATTTGTGCAGTAGTATCTACTAAGTAATCACGGTAATTTGGAGAATACTATTTTTGTTGAGAACAGTATTTATGTTTTGAGTAATGTTTGCCCATGGACTGGGACCAAGCCCATTATCTTTGGTGGTCGCTGTTGGCTACAGTTGCACTTTCAGAGGCTCAAAAGTGAAGTCTTTTGTTATTTCTATTTAGCATGCTGGCATGAGATCAAGCCTTCTTTGACCACTGCATATATCCACAGAGAACGGAGATATACGAGTACTCAAAAACGATTGGAAACTCTCAGTTCATCCTGCTTCCATTTCAACCTTATAAGTTTGTCTATGCGCTCATGTTGGCTGAAGTTGGGAGGATATCTGAGGCTTTAAAGTACTTATCTTCTACCTCAATTGTCTTCTGTGTGTCGCTGTCTTTATTTTCTCATCATAATTGTTTAATGTAGGTACTGTCAAGCTGTACTAAAATCGCTTAAAACTGGTCGAACTCCAGAGGTGGAGAACCTGAGAAATTTAGTTTCATCTCTGGAGGAAAGGATCAAAGCTCATCAACAGGTATTTTTTTGGCCTCTGAGTTGCATCTGTTTTATAGTTCATAGCTTCCTGTAACTGGAGCTTCTTGTTATGCAGGGAGGATTCTCGACAAACTTAGCTCCCAAGGAATTCATTGGTAAACTGCTCAACCTTTTTGATAGTACTGCACATCGTGTTGTTGGGGGCCCGCCACCATCAGTATCATCAGCAGGGGGCTCTGTACATAGTAACGAGAATCATTACCAATCAAATGATCCTAGAGTATCAACTAGTCAATCAACAATGGCTATGTCGTCACTAGTGCCTTCTCAATCCATGGAGCCTATTAGTGAGTGGGCAGCTGATAGCAACCGAAAGGCAATGCATACAAGAAGTGTTTCAGAACCTAACTTTGGGAGAAGTCCAATGCAGGTTTGTTTTGATCTATATACTTCGTTACCTGAGGAGGAGACCTGTTAATATTTGTCAGTTGATGTTTTATGCTACTATGAAAAAGTGAGTTTTTTTTCTAACAAATGTAGGGTCAGGCTGATTCTTTGAAGGAAGCAAGTTCCGCTGGTGTGCAAGACAAAGCATCAGGAGCAGCTGGTGCATCTCGCTTTGGTCGTTTTAGTTTTGGATCTCAGATATTTCAGAAGACTGTCGGTTTAGTACTCAAACCACGTCAAGGCCGCCAGGTAATTTGAATAAATTCCCTTTTTGACAAAAAATACCGTGAAGATGCTTTCTGAGTTCAATTTGAAAGTTAATTTGTTTGGTTGCTTACTGTTGCTATGTTATCTAGGCGAAATTGGGCGACACAAATAAGTTTTATTATGATGAGAAACTCAAGAGATGGGTGGAGGAAGGTGCTGAACCTCCAGCAGAAGAAGCAGCCCTTCCACCACCTCCACCAACTACAGCTTTTCAGAATGGAACATCAGAATACAACTTAAAGAGTGCATTGCAAAGTGGAGCTTCTCATAGCAATGAAACTCCAGAGTTGAAAAGCCCAAGTGTTCTGGATAATAATTCAGGAATGCCACCACTTCCTCCTACAACCAATCAATATTCTGCACGTGGAAGGATGGGTGTACGATCTAGGTAAGTTCTAAAACTCACCTTTATGATTCTTGGTGTTAGACTGGACAATCTTTGATTGAATTGGGTGGTGTGAGAACGAGCATTTTTCAAGAAGGATTTTGTTGGTATCAACTTCTGGATTATTCTATATTGGTTGTTCACATTTTGCACCTTCCATTGTGGCATCATTTTTTAGTGTTTGCAGTGATGTTTCTATTACTAGTGTTCTTGCAACCACATGAACAAGGAAAGTTTAACATGGGAATCCTTTCAAACTATTAGTATTTCAGGCAGCTTTGCAATCATACCGAGGAATCTTTACCTTTGATTGTTCGAAAGAGAATCAAATGATAAAACGTGAATTGCTCCGTGTGCTTACTGTTATGAACTAGCTTCGACCAATCATTTATTTGCCGAGTTCTCTGTTTGTGGTTATGGCAGGTATGTTGACACCTTCAACAGAGGTGGTGGGAACACAACAAGTTCTTTCCAGTCACCTTCTGTTCCTTCCGTTAAACCAGCAACTGCAGTCAACACGAAATTCTTCGTGCCCACACCAGTATCTACTGTTGAGCAGCCAGTTGATACGCCTGTAAATAACAATCAAAGCACTTCGTCTATTTTCGAAAATCCGTCTGCCGCTCCAAGTGATTCACTCCAATCGCCTCCGCCTCCATCTTCCATGTCCATGCAAAGATTTGCAAGCATGAACAACATCAAGAACAAGGGGATGAGTGATGATGGTTCCTTTTCTCCACCTTCAAGGCGCATAGCTTCATGGAGCGGAGGCCTTAACGATTCTTTCAGCCCCCCTCTGCATAAGTCTGAAGTAAAACCTCTGGGAGAGGTATTGGGTATACCCCCCTCATCTTTCATGCCTACCGACCCCTCATCAGCAAACGATGGCAGTTTTGGAGATGATCTGCATGAAGTAGAACTCTGATATCCTATGGTGGGATGGATGTAAATAGCAAATTTTGCCATACAGCCACAGTCCTGCTCAAATCTGCAAGGAGAACAGAGATCTGGTTTTTGTTCCTCTTTGATCTTCTTTGCCTCCAACTTAATATATTTTCTTTCATTTTTATAGTTGTACTTTAAAATGTCAGTTGTTACTTTGTAGTTTATACTGTACTTTATAGAGAGATTTTGCTCAAAATGAACAGTGTTCTGATTACATGGGCACCGCTGGAAAAGTAATACTGCAAATTGTACAGTCCATTTGTTATTTATTGAGGAACAGAAGCAAAATGTTACGAATAGGATTCTGAGAAATAATGACAGTCAAATAAGAGAATTTTTTTGCTTCGTTTCGAAAGAGGATTTGTGCAATTGGATAGACGAAGATCTGATACTCAAATTTGCCAAAAAAAAATCTGTGCCAATTTTTTGTTTGTCTATTTATATAATTTATCGTACTTTTATTTTTATACTTTCAAGTCAAAATATTATCTTTTATTTTTCTATAAACTTAATCTCCGAAATCCATCTCACATGCTGAAAATTTTGAAATATGATTTCTCAACTAATTGTAATGTTACCGAGCTTTATTAAAATAATGTTCGTAACTAATCAAACAGAAATTTTACAGCATAATGAGAGTAGTCATAACAATATGCATTTTCTATAATCAAATAGAGCAAAGAAGAAGCATAATTTATAATCTAATGTTTGGAAAATAATCAGAAAAATTAAAATATTTCTACATTTGGTAGATCATAGGGAAAAACTAAAATCCATTTAAAACTATTTTTCACACCCATGAATAAAATTTTCAATCTTTTAACCTTATTTAATCAATTTTTCATTCTAAAAACCCCAATAATTGACTTGGGACCTTTTTTTTGCACAAATTACACTTAATTTTCTTATATTTAATTTTTTTTTGATATTTACATATAAATTAATTTCACTTACCTTAGCTAATCCACATGTAGAAAAATCTATATATTCGCACGAGTGTAGTATTTCTCTCACATGAGAGTTTAGTGCCTGGTGTCTGTTTATTGTCTGACTCCTTGTACTCAATTCTTTTCCGATCACCAAACCTGTCATACGCAGTGCTCAAGAACGATTATCCCCTGTTTTACCTTTGTTTGCTTTTGCTTATTTCCTTTCGAATTTCTTTTAGTCCATCTTGTTCTTATTTTTCTGTCTTTGTTTCTGGCCGCGTACGGTGCTAGTCTTCATCATCCACCTTGGTCTCTTCCTACTGGTGCAATGGAGGACAAATTAACTAAGTTAGGTCAGGTTTGGAGCCTTAACGATAGGGAGGATGACAATATCTTGGTTCCAAACGATGCGTGGAGGAGTTCCGCACAGCGGTAATTGTTTTATATCGTCGGGAGGGTACATTCACAGAAAGAGTACAATGTTCGACGCTTTTAAAACTGCTACTTCTGCTGCTCTTAATCTGGGAAAGGGCATGGTGGTCAGTAGACTCACGGATGAGAGGTTTCTGTTCGGGTTTAACCACCCCCTGGATCGCCGTCGGGCTTTGGAGGGGTGTCCATGGATGTTTGATAAGAGTCTAATAGTCATGAATGTTGTTGACGACAAGGTCAGTCCCGCTACGGTGAATCTTGATTGGTGCCTATCACCATGATGACGAGGGAGTTCTACATTCATGTTAAGGAGTTGCCTGTCACCATGATGACGAAGGAAATCGCCAAGCTCGTTGGAAACAAACTCGGACGCTTTGTTGATGTGGACTAACGACCCAACACAGGAGTATGGGGCTCATATCTGCGTGTTAGGGTCAGTATTGACGTCACCAAGCCCTTTCAACGTGTTGTCAAGCTGTGTAGCTCTTCTGGTGAAGTTATTGTCGCTCGGGTTACTTATGAGCGATTGCCACATTTTTTGTTATTTGTGCGGCAACCCAGACTCCGAGGGATTCTGTGATATGGGGCTGTATACTCCATTTGGCCCTTAGTTCTGTGTGCCCCCGGAATCTGGTCAGTCGGCGAGGGGGCAGACTCTCCGCGGCAGTTCCATAGCGCAAGACTGGCAACAGAGTAACCCACTACCTCGGTTTGTGGTGGGGCAGGGATCTTCCGCACGTTCTCCAAATTCTGATGTGGATGGAAAGACCCAATCCAATACCACGTTCCCTTCCCCAATAATTGTCAGCATGTCAAGTCCCTATTCTCACTCAAACACCTCACTAGCTACTTCACTCCCCCACTCTCACACAAACACTTCACAAGTCATGCCACGTCCTCTCTCTCATAACTTCTCACCTATTACGCCACTTCCCATCTATGATCCACAAAATATGCAGATCTTTATACCCCCCTCACCTAGTCAACAGTCCACCTTCCCCATTATTCACACTCCGCTATACTTTTGCCACTCCACAACTCCCATCCCCCCTCCATTGGCCAACGAGCCTAAGTGGGGCCCCCACCCCTTGGTGAGTCATCCGGCTACGGAACAAGGTAAGGTCTGATCTTCTGAACAGAATTCAATCGCTATAAATCCCTTCCACAATCCGAGCACATTACAAATCATCCCAATCTCAAACATTTTCATCCCACCCGAAGAACAGGAACTCCGTCCCACCTCTTTGGATACTCAACTTATCACCGTGCCTTTGAACTATATTTTCCACTCTTAGATTCCATCGAAGTCCCATAGTACTACATCTATCCATACCAAAAGAGCTTCCACATCTCGATCATCCAAACTAGTTGTTAAATGATGTAAAACCTCAATCAACTTAGGCATCTCCTTAGCGCCACTCTCCAAGCTAATTAAGAAACCATCATGTACTTCTTTGATGCTTCGAGATGAGCCAGAATCATTGGCGGAGACTGCGAGGACAATGAGTGTTTTATGCTGGAATTGCCAAGGTTTAGTAGGGGGGCCTTGGACAGTTCGTGAGGTGGGTAATCTCATCCACTGACTATCCTCTTCCTTGGTCTTCTTGTCAACGACGAAGTGCACCTCAAATAAGATCGAGTCCTTGAAAAGAAGATGGAACATGGATGGTGTAAGTGTTACAACAGAAGGGTCCAAAGGAGGACTCACTTTGTTTTGGCAAAAAGATCAAGTGGTTCAGTTACATAATTTCTCTGGTTCCCAATTGATGCCTCCATCTCCACCCCAGGCTCAGAGGAGTGGCATTTTACATGTTCCTATGGTAATCCAACAGTGGCGGGGCATCGGGATTCTTGGTCATTGTTACAATGCCTTTATTAGATGTCTAATAGGCCTTGGCTCTGCATCGGGGACTTTAACGAAATATTGAGTAATGAGGATAAAAGTGGGGGTGGGTCAAGACCTCTTACATAGATTTGTAGCTTTTGAGAGGCCTTATCCTATTGAGATTTAGCCAACTTGGATTTTGTCGGCAATCGATTTACATGGACCTATCGACGAATGTACCCGTCTACTGTTAGAGAACGGATTAATCTAGCCTTTTGTGATCACAATTGGGGAAGTCAATTTCATTCCTCCCAAGTTCGTCATATTGAGACGGCCTTCTCAGACCACTGCCCTATTATGGTCGAGTTTCAACCGACTATCTCTAGTCCAAGAAGAAAAAATTAACCTGGAGGTTTGAGGCCATGTGGGTCAGGAAAGAAGATTGCGAGAAAGTAATTGAAGATAATTGGCGATATAGCCCTGAACTTCGGCCGTTTGACCGTACATGGGCAAATATTGACAATTTTTGTATTGGGCTAGTCGATTGGAGTCGGCGCACTTTCGACAATGTCAAAGCGTAGACTAAAGCAATAGAGCAAGGTTGCAAGAACTGCAACGTGGAGTTACTACAACGGAGGTTCAACTAGAAATCAATACTATCCGAGACAATTGCAGGAACTCCATGCTTCTGAAGAAATAAAATGGAAACAACGTTGTAAATTGGAGTAGCTCGATGAGGGTGAACGCAATACTCAATTTTTTCATTCTAAAGCCTCGAGGAGATTTCAGAACCATTTGATTGAAAAATGTTGGAAATAGGCTTAATTGTAATAACATTTATAGGGATTAATCTAGGATGAAGCCATTTGTGGTATAAATTCATAGACAAAGTCTTGTTAAATGTTGTCTGTACGTTAAAGGATAAGTGTAAAATCCCACATAGGATATTTAACCTTGACAATTCGAGTATTTATGCGGTTAAGTGTTGTTGTAGTGTAAACTAAACAGCTAAGTACTGCATATGGGTAGTCCCACACGCAACTGCGGGCGTTGGGGTGAATTGTCACGGTCTCGGTCTTATCTTTTACTGAACTAGGCTTGGAATTATGTTTGAATTTTAAATTTAAACTTAATTTCAACTGTTACAAAATATTAATGCACAACATTAATTTTGAAACGGTTAACAGGTTACAGAATATTAATACGCGATATTGATTATTGAGTAACCGACGGCTATTACTTGCAGTTAAGAATTCAGATTTAATTCTCTGAAACGTTACAAACGGTTACAATAGTTACGATTTTAGAATTAATTATTGGTATTAATATCCTGTGTTATTTTTTCCTATAAATAGCAGCTCCTGTTCCCTGCAAAACACACATAATAGATACAGAATATACACATACAAAACAAGAGAAAATAGAAAGTATACTGTTTTAAGAAGTTGTTGCGTCTTAAAAAGTGTACACACTTTTAGCTTTTCGGGTGTGTGTTTTGCGTTGCATACACAACTACTTGAGCTGTTTAGCTTTCGAAGTGAGGTCCAACGTAGCAGTGCGGCTTGGAACGGACCTCTAGGCTGTCTTATCTTGGAAGGAGTATCGCAGGCCCATCGCACCACCGGTCAGTGGGGCGAATATTTCTTTAAGGCAAACCAGCTCAACCCGGTGATTCAGTCGTACCTTTTCAAATAAACACTGATAAGTCTACTGTACTTTCTTGTTTATTTATTTGTTTATGGCGTTGTTTAATTTGCTTTTGGCTATAGTATTTTTACTATAAAAATTGTTATTGCATTGTATTTATATTATCGAATAAATCCACCCACGAAATATCGAATTTTAGATATTCTATTCTATTGTGTTTCCAACAAAAAATTTAAGGATGGGATTGGTGTTTGGCGAGAAATAGACAACTGAGATACAATACATCATCATCAACTATTTCTTTGGGGTTTTCTCCTCTAATCGTCCAGCAACCGCAGAGATTGGCGTCCTTCTTCGAGTTGTTCAGACTAGGGTGCATGATGCTATGAACGAAGCCTTATTGGCACCGCATAGGGAAAATGAGGTAAAATATTCCTTAACTGCTATGTATCCGCTTGAGCCCCCTAAGCTGGACGGTATGCCACCACTTTTGTTTTTTAAAAATTTTGGCGTATCGTCGGGTTCAATGTGTTAGCTTGTGTGTTAGATTTACTTAATCACTGCATCTTCCCTCGGAAACTTAACTTCATAGATATAGTCCTAATCCTGAAATGTGCTAAGTCGGAACAAATCACCCAAATTTGCCCAATGCTATGTGTAATGTTGTCACGACCCGAAAAAATACCCTTTATTTTATTAAAATAAATAATAATTTTCACATAAAATTTGTACAAAATACAAGAGTTACAATTTTCACAAAATACAAAAATAACTTTATTAAGTAAAATGCTTCAAAACACCTATTGTTTCCACTGCTGTCCTTCAAACGTCTCCGCTCATTTCTGTCTAAAAAAAATGGAAAAGAGGAGTCAACGCGACGGTTGAGTAGAACTATTACGCAACCACATAAGGTGCAGGTGTGTGAAAATTGCACATAGACATGTAAAATCACATAATACTCTATATTCGTCACGTATAGAGATGCAATACCTTATAACTCCCACCACGATCAATTAATCCAACTGAGTCACTCTGCGATTCCATCAATCCCGATCGAGTCACACCAGTGGTCATATCCTGGGCATATGCCGAATTCCTACGACCCACTCTCCCATGGAACACTCCGTCCATATGAGGAGGGATTAGGAGATACAGGGCTGGAACACTTATTACCAACATCTCCGATAGAATGTCCAGGCAGAACTCAGCCACATCCATTCCACAATATTTGGGCCCAACACATATATTTTATCAAAGCGTAAATAAACTATACCATGTTCATGCATGTACCTTTATGAAAGCATAATAGCATGAAAACAATTATCATGATATTGACATGTATAGCAAATAATTTGAGGCATAAAATCTTAAAACGTGAACATAGGCAATCACTTGGTATTTGACCATTATTTTGGTAAACCAAGTTAAAGCTTTGTTTATAAAAATAATCTAAGATCATGTTGCCTAAACTACTTATGAGAAAGGTAATAATTCTTCCTTTCAACTATTTTTAGGGATAAAAGAGGGTATATAAAGGGCTATATAGAAGGCTAATAGGTATATATAGGATGAAAATAGAAGGGTTTGTGTGTATATATATATATATGTGGGTGGAAGATAGACTATAAAAAGGAAGTGTTTTGGGTGTTAAAAGTAGAAGTAGAGTGGGGGTGTGTTTTTAGGCAAGGATTTCTAGGGGAGAGAAGGGTGGGATTTTGGGATGCAAATGGGGTTGGAGTTGGGATCTATTTATGGAGGAGAAAAGAAGAAATAGCTAATATTATAACAAAATAAATAGATAACCATACATGCTACATGGACATTAATATATACACATCACTATATTAATTACCTAGTACATATATATATATATATATATATATATATATATATAGATTTATGTATGTGGACATGTAGGTGTATATGTAGATATATAAACCACCACTAGTCTATATATGTAGATGTGTGCGCGGATATGTAGATATAGAAATCACCACTAGGTGATATATGGATGTGTGTGTGTGTATATATGTAGAGATATAATTTACCACTAGTATATATATGGATGTGTGTGTGTATAAGTAGATAGATAAATCACCACTAGTATATGTATGGATGTGTGTGTGTATATGTAGATATACAATTTAACACTAATATATATATGGATGTGTGTGTGTATGTAGATATATAATTTACCACTAATATATGTATTAGAGGAGATATTCTTGCAAAACAATTATAAAATATGCTAAAATCTAGACTTTATTATCATTTAATTAAAATCCGAAAATTAGGGTTATAAACAATTAAAATTCAAAAATTATACATATAAAATCAGAAAATATATTGTTGTATTTATAAAATTCAAGAATTGTATAATTTACTTTAGAAAATTCGAAAATAAAATAAATATAGGTTTAAAATATTTATTTAAATAAATTTTCCAAAAATAATAATCACAATTCAAAATTAATACTATAAGGTCTAAATTATAAAGTAATTTTTAAAGAATAAAATTCCAAAATCATAAAATTTTTAGGAATTAAAAGATTTATATCAAATATTTTGCATGTTTCAAATGCTAAGAAAATAAATGAAGGAAGACTCTCATTTTATACAATGCATGTAGTGTAATGCACAATTATTCACAAAAAAATCTCATATATTCACATAATAATTGTCACATAATGGAAATAAATCCTAAGTAAAATATTAATAATAACAATAGAAGTTATCGGGTCGTCGCAAATGTGGTTTACAAATTGGCATCCAAGTCCATCGCTAATCGCTTGAAACCATTCCTAAACAGTATCAGATCCCAATCCCAGTCAGCCTTCATTCCCGATTGAGTAATCACTGATAACAAAATATACATCATACATTTATGCTAACTTTGTTTGGCCAATTAAAATTTGAAATTAAGTTTTTGTGGTTGTACGCCACAATTTCAAACTAGTTCCACAAACATCAACCATATATAGCAATTTCAACATAGTATACTAAATATATTCATACTAATTCTACTTGGTCAGTTAAATTTTTACATTATTATTATACTTTTGGATATACGCCACAATTTCAATCCAAATCTGCAGACATCAATCCTTATACTGCAATTTCAATACAATATATTGCATGCATTCATACTAATTATGTTTGGGCAGTTGACATTTTGCATCAAGGTTTTATGGACATACTCCACAATTTTAACCCAATTCTACAAACATCAATCCATATCCTACAATTTCAACATAATATAATGCACACATTCATATTAATTTTGCTTAAATTAGGTTTATGATGAAAACGAGTTATTTTGCCCTTAATTGTTTGAACCCTAGTGTCTTGAATCATCCTAATCACCATCTGCCGCTTATGGTAATTTGATAGTTCGTTAGGATTAATTTAAGAAAAACTATTTCAAACCTAACTCACAATTATGGTTTCTCCATACCAATTCAATCATTTTCATCACTCAAACCTTGAAATTGAACCTACAATTAGATACCTCATGAAAAATCAGTCAAGACTTGGCCAAATTTCACCAGTAAATGTTGTCAGAATGTCGAAATTGTCACCTCCGCTGCCTTTCATGCCACCCACCACCCCAAGCTCCACCATTGACTGTTAAAATTGTGCCTCTATGCCTACCAATAGATGTGTTTCATCGAGAGAATTAATTTGATATATAATTACTTTTATAATTTGATAAAATTTTAGCGAAGAAAAGTGAGTTGTATGTGGTGGTGTAAGAGGGGGGAGGAGAGAGAGAGAAAAGTGAATTTTAAAGGTTTTTTTCTTTGCGGAAATTTAACGGAGAGACATAGGAAGACAAAATCTAACAAAGTAATAAAAAACTATGTTTTATTAATAAAATGTGGGTATTTTAGTCAATTTTTAGGAAATTAAGAAGTGATCTCTAAGAAATCTCTAAAATAAGGACAAACTAAACCAACCTCCATTAGGTAGGAATTCCAAAAGTGCAACTCCAGATAGAGATTTTTAAATAAGTTGCCCATAGGTTTACAAGATTGAAAATTAATTTTATGAGTTTTCAGATATAAAAATTTATCTTACACATTTCCAAATTTAAATGCCTTCTAAACTTTCACTTCAGAAATTCTTTCCCGCTCAGAAAAAGTAAGTTTGAACTCCCCAGTGTTTCAAATTTTTAGAGTTAACCCCCTAATTATGGTAAGAAGTCACATATACCCTTAAAAGTAAAGTGAAACCCCACCTATCTCCTTATGTCATTGATAGCACGTAATATTTTGCTATATTTCATATGTTATTTGTATTGACATTCATTGCATCTTGGGCTTATAAATGTGAAATTCATTATTAAATTGTTTATTGATCGATTTAGGATAAAAATGGTGAAAAAGGCTTGAAAGGAGCTCATTTTGAAGCAAATTGATGGACAGATTTTTGTTAAAGAAAGAGCGAAGCGTAGAAGATGATTGGGGTGTTCGTTCCAAGGATTAAGGAGAGATTTACCCATCAAAAGACATGTACCCTTGTGATAAGGCGAGGGTCACACCTTACAGGAGGTGGAAAGCTTGAAATACACTTCAAAATAGGAGTGCTCTTATGATAAGGTACGTCAGGCTTTATATGAAGACCATACATGTTTTTGTACCTAATTTCTTTTTTTTTTTTTTTGTTACCATAAATCTAGTTTCCTACTTCCTTTAGGACTTTATTCTAGGGTTAGGAAGTCCTATATATAGAGGGATTAGCCTCAATTGTCAGCTGTCTTTAGCTTTAGACTTACTTTTAAAGTTACAGTCCTTTTATTATTTTCTTTCAAGATATGTCCATGGCTCTTCGTGGCTAAACTTCTTTTACCAATCGAGGGTCAATTCAAGTTAAACAGTTGTTCGCATGGATTATGAGTGTAGACAAATGAAATTCACAGCCAACACATGATAGTCATGACTCTTCATATCATACAAATTGCATAACGTTGCATAAACACATTTAAGCCAAGTACATAATTCGCGTCTTTGTTCAACATTTAAAGTGAAATTGGCTTGTGCTTTCAACACTTTACCATTTAGTATATACTGTAGATGTAACTTAGGCTGCCCACAATACTCCAAGAAGTCCAGTCTTGCCTTCTCATTATCCTTTGTCTTGTTTTATTTACATCCATGACATTGCTAATTATGTTGTCAAAAAGTTGTTTTCAAGGTACAATGCATCCAAGTTATAACGGACGAGATTATCCTTCCAATAAGGCAACTCCTAAAAACTTCTTTTTTGGTCCAATTATGATCCACACTATAACTTTGTATTTTTGAGTGTCTGACCGGCATATCAATCACATTAGGCAAACGATACACTTCTTCCTATGTCTGCTCACTTGATTCTCACGCTTCCCTTTGAAGGTAGCATTTTTGATTTGCCTAAAAGTATGATTCTCAGGAAAGAACTTATGATGACCGATGAACCATGATGTCTTTCCACTGTGCTTCAATCTTAACGCTTTTGTATAGTGCATGCATATTAGACAGGCAAATTTTTAGGACGTCATCCGTCCCAACATTATTCCATACTCAGGAAAGTCATTAATCGTCCACATAAGGGCAATCCTTAGTTAAAAATTATGTCTATTCAACACATCATAATTTTTACTCCATTTGACCATAACACATTTAGCTCGTTAATTAGAGGTTGCAAATACATATCACTAATCTCCTTTGGGTTACGCGGGCTAGGAATCAAACATATCAAAAACATATATGGAGTGGTCATGCACTATTTCGGGAGGCAAGTTGTATGGGGTACCAATTATTGGCCAATAAGAATATGATTTTGAAGTTTGGGTGAATGGATTAAATAATCCAAGTCTAATATTCCAAGGTTTGGCAGCAAAATCAAGATGTTTTTGATTGAAATGCTTCCATGTTAGGCTAATGAAGCACAAGAAACGCCACTTTAGGCCCAAAAAGGATAAAATCAGCCAATCAAAAATTGACTAACTATTGAATGCTAGTCACAATAGGAAATCTAGCTCCATCAATGGCATTCCAACGTAGTACTTTGTGACGACTCAAAACTCTTAGCTAAGTTCACAAAAACATATAACCAACTACTTCAATAATGACGACCAAACTTTGTCTCAAAATCATACAACTCACGATTTCATTAAGAAAACCAAACTTTACGTATAAGTCACTTATTACATATTCGTAGATACAAAACCCGATAACCAACATGGTTGGCGTGGTGGTTCAGCACCTTGTCCCTTAAGCATGAGGTCAGGGGTTCGATCCCTACCCATGTGAATAGAGCAAACCATTTGGCCAGTCCCCTACCGCTTAGTGCGCTGACAAGTAGGGACGGGGGATTAGTCCTCTGGCTGTCGGCCAGAGGGATACCCTGGGAAACCAAAAAAAAAAAGATACAAAACCCGATTACACACAATCAACTAAAAGCTTCGAACAACCCCTCTCTATCTTCCTCGCTAGCAAGTTCCACCTCATTTCTGGCTAAAACAACATAAAAACATAACATCAACAAACATGTTGAGTAGAAATTTTGCGTAGTACATGAGGTGCATGTATGATATTTGTGCACATTTTCACATAATCACTTGAGCATATAACCACACAATCAACCAAGCATGTCATCACGTCTTTCACATTTTCTACCTTTTTCCACATCTACATGTAGCTACCTTATCTCGTTGTGCTGTCATTCACAATTTCCAATCAAAATCACACCAAAATCCACCAATCCCAACCAATATCACGCCGGTGGTCACATCCCGGATATATGCTGAATTTCCTATGACCCACTTTAGTACATGGAACACTCCATCCATGCAAGGTGCGATTCGGCAACGATGTAGGGTCGAGTACTATTTAAGACCGGAAAGCTCAATAGCTTGTCCCAACCGAACTCAACCGCATTCACCCCTATCACGATGGGGCCCATCAAGCACATGTAATTTCATGTATCTCGCAAGATTTTTCATGTAAATAGAATTTCCAGCTCATGAAAACAGAATTTTCAGCTCTTGTAAAACAGAATTTCCAGCTTATTTAAAACTGAAATTTCAGCTTATTTAAATCTGAATTTCCAGCTTATGTAAAACATAGATAAACTCCTAACACATGTACGAAACTAGTAACTATACGTGCTTTTCTACTCATTTCATGAACATAAAACATAGTTACACATAGAAACATACTTTCTTCTAAAACATAACTACACATAAAACATGTTTTCTCATCACTTATAGCACCAAGATGCAAGACTCAACTCACTTATGTACTTGAAGAAATTCCTACTTCCTAAGCATTTAGTATATAAATGCATCAACATATATATGTGATACCCTGACCCTTTTAAGAGGCACCTTATTATTATTATTATTATTGGGGTTATAATTTTATGATTTTGTTATTATTGCTATTGTTAATTTGAATAGTTATATACAAACCTACTTAGTTAAATGTCATTTTCGCCTTATTAAATGCATTAATGAGAAGATTATATAAGATTTGGATAAGATTCTTGACAAGCTTGATATTTGGATAAGATTCTTGATAAGTTTGACATTTGGATAAGATTCTTGATAAGCTTGACATTTGGATAAGATCATTACATACATACATATATATACATACAATTTGTCTCCCTCCCCCCATATATATACATATATATACAAATATCTTGATATATATAAATATATATACTTATTTACAAAAATAGTAAGATAGCGTATATTCATACTCTTATATTATGAGATTCATACGACCACGCTTAGTGCCCAATCCGTGAAATCTTGGATATCATAGATATTCGAGTAGATTACTGTAAGTGGTTTCTTCCCTCTATTTATTTTACAAATATATGTTTTTCTTAAATTTACGTCTTATTTGGGAAAGTTATTTTCTTATATAAATAGTGAATTTGAGTATGCTATTTTATGAATTTTCTCTATGTAAAGTTAAAAATTATATTATGTCGTGCTATATGTGTATATATAATCATGCTCTGAACACTTGGAATTCTATCGGTAGGAATGAGTTCTAAAATTTCTAACCCTACTACGGGGTGCAGTAGCAATCTGTAAACACACTTAACGGGGTTGTAGTTAAGGCCCTCCTACAGGTAATAATAGTAGTGTCCGAACCCACCTAACAGGGTCATAGTTAGGGCTTGATCAAGTTGGCCAATAGAGATTCCGAATATTCAAGAGCATGGATATATAAATGAATATGTTTGATTCTGCTTTGTTATCTGCTCTATAACTGGACGGTGTAAAACTTTGGTATACAAACAAATAAGATTTTCATGTTATATATGTATGTAACTTCCTCGAATCTGATAGACGGTCAAGAAATCCCTTACTGGGCTAGTGCCCTCACACCACTAATAACTATTTTGCAGAGGATAGTGCCAACGAGGGTGACGTGGGACAATTTTGGGATTGGGGATCCAATGGAAGTCATATTTGCCTAGAGAATATAGTTAACGTTATTTAGTTACGTCATCTTCTTTTAAAACTTTGTTTTATGAAGACTATTATAGCTTATTTTTCCATTTATGTTTTAAGCTGGATTGTAATAGCTAGAATTATCATCTTTTAAGTTGCAATGTTCGACTAAGGATTTTTCAATGGATATTTTATGGTTTTAGTATGTTCTGATTTCCGTGGCTTGGTGTCTCTAAGTCCTTCTGGACTAAGGGGCATCGCCGTGCTGCGTCCCGGATTCAAGGCGTGAAATATATGCAACTAGAATCAATAAATGCCTTAATATATCTATACCACTAGAACCTTGATGATAACTAACTTGTAGTTGTATCTTAGGATATAGTAGGGAAGAATAAATAGCTAGCATAAATATCTAACTAATGAACTAGGCAAGATTTCTACCTTTTCTAACTTGTTCCCTCTTTCTTTTCTTTTATTTTGAAGTAGTGTAAGTGTGAAGCATTGTTGGAGAATTAGAGTGAAATGAAGCAAAATAATTGGATATCAAAGTAGTGTAAGTGTCAAGTAATGTTTCTATTTATCCAATTTGTAATGTTTATAAAGAATCTTATCAAGATCTTAGTATTTACGAACATTTATTAAGAGAAAATGACATGAGGTAATAGAAAATGATAGTTTTGGATAAGTATATGTACAAATATGATAAAAAAAATAAAAAAAGGACCTATTATATAATATATACATATAAATTCAAAAATTACACATATATATGGCTATATTTTCGAAATATATATATACTTATACATATGGTTTTATTACAAATAAATTAATAAGTTGTAATTCTTGAAAATACATATAGATAAATATTTAACATATATGTATTGTTTAAAACTATTTCTAAAACAATTTCTTAATATATATGTGTTGTAATGTATTCTTCTTATTTTATGTGTAAGGTATCATACAATTCATAAAAATCTAATTTAATGATCATTCTTATCTTATCTAAGATTTCATCTAGAACAAGGATTTAATGAATGAAAATAACACTTTTCTATCTTAAATATCCTATATTGCAAAAATGATCCTATTTATCTATATTTTCGCGAATACACTTTATATATATATATATTTCAAAAATATACATATATATTTATATATTTTGAAATATTAAAATACTATATATATGACTTTATTACAAATAATTCCTATCATTATAATTTTGAAAAATGCATGGATAGAATTATATATATATATATATTGATTTATATGCATATATATAGAATCAAATGGTTGGTATGAAAACATAGTAGTTATTTCACATTTCACATATAAAATAATAAAACACTAAATAATTTAATCATATAATTAGCTTTACAATACCTAAAATACCGGGTCAATTACATCCTCCCCTCCTTAAAAGGAATTTCGTCCTCGAAATTCATTCTTATATATTGGAACATGAAAGACATTATGAACTTCTGGTAGGTAGAAGGTAATGCCAACTTATACTACTACTTTTCCTATTCTTCCCAATATTTCAAAAGAACCATCATATCTTGGATTAAGCATTTCATTTGTTTCCCAAATCTTAAGACTCCTTTCCATAATTCAAATTCCAAATCTTTTCGTCTCTTATCTGAGTAACTCTTTTAGCGACTTTGTGTTTCTGTCATTCAGCTTTCGAGCTACTTTGGTAACTTTGGAGATTTCCTGTACTAACTTTGGGCTTTACTTTTGCTAACTTTATTCCAAAATGCTGTAGATCTATTTCCTTGTGCATAAAGTGCTTTCGAATGGGTCATGCCAACTATAGGTTGATAGTTATTTTTATAGGCAAATTTAGGCTAGTGAGAGGTGTCAATCTCAACTTCCTTCAAAATTGAAGTATATCTTCAAGGGTTTGTATGATTCTTTCTAGTTGTCCACCAGTTTGAGGTTGAAGAGAAATACTAATGTTTAACTTGGTGGTTAAAGCATTTTGTAATCCTTGCCAAAATTTAGAGCAAACTGTAGGTTTCTATTCAAGATTATACTAACCGAGACACCATGAAATCCAACTATGTGTTGTTTATAATTTTCTGCCATTCTAAATCACACAATGAAGTGGAAACTTTTCATAAGACTATCCACAACTATCCATATTGAATTATTGCCTTGCTAGGTTCAAAGTAATCCTATAACGAAATCTCTGATGATAGGTTTAAGTTTTTCTCAAATATTAGTAAGGGTTGCGATAGTGTCGCTGGATACAAAATCAAATCTAAGACGTATATGGCAAAGCTAAAAATAAAAATTTTAATTAATAGGAATAGAGGATCGAGAAGTGGAAAAAGTGAGCCATAAATGTAATAGGATTTGAAAATATTTGTCAACATTTTCATTTTAAATATCATTTAGGAATATACAGGAAGAATTTTACTAGATAACAAGGATAACTCATCAATCCTCAAAACTTGCTTCGAAAGATTTTCATGTTTGAATTTTAAAAGTAACAATGGAATAAAAGACCGAGAATATGTAAAAGTTTGAATAACATCTTTGTCAATTGAAGTGTCAAATAAGGAAAAATTCAGATTGGCGTAAATCTTAGAAGATTCAAGCTTTCAATAGGGAGCAAATGATTTGGAATTTTCTATATTACAACTTCTCAAGAAGAAGATAAAAGGGATGTTAGTTAAGGAAACTTTCAAGAGTGTTGTAGAAGAAAAAGAGAATTATTATGAAAACAAAAGACAATAATTGCTATTGAAGTTATCGTTTTAAAAGAAAATTAAAGACAAAATTGGCCTTTTTCGTTCCTTTACATCAAACAATGGATATTGGTTATAAGAGATATACCAAAGAAATATTAATATTGTGAATATATATACAGGGGTAAAAATAATATGTAGTAATCAAACTTATAGTTTTAGAAACAATTCACATAGAATATAGGTTTCAAGGGTTCGATTAACAAGTATATTTCTCAGTGGAGATTTATAAAAAGTTGTTTCCAAACAAAATGAATTTTAGAAATATTTTGAACAAGTAATGAAGAGGACATACGAAAAGAATTAGCTAAGAAACATAATAATCACAAGAGAATCGTCATTTACTATTACACACTTCGCCTAAATTAGAAAACTATACATAAGTTCATCATTCCTAGTAGCTTTATTATATATCTTTATTCTATTCCATAGTTGCTCTTATTTTCCCATGTCTACTAAAATTCCCCCTCGCATAACCTAATTTCAAATCCATTTTAGAATATAGTGAAGCTTCGTGTACCTACTCAAATAACTTATCAATATTGGTTAGTGGTTACTTATAATTTATATGACAAGTATCAGGTTGAACCTCTAGTCTAGAAAACATGTAGTGAATTTGGATCAATCAAAATTCTAAATAAATGAAACAAGCTAAATGCGTACCTTCCACAACTGTAGGTTTATTTGGTTACCTCGCACATCCATCCTAGGGCCATCTTCATCACCTCAAGAGGAACGTATTGCTATATTATCATACCCTCTGGCAGCAAGAACATTGAGGCTACATACCAAAGATTGGTGGACAAGATGTTTAAACATCAAATTGATCAAAACATGGAAGTCTATGCTGAATGATATGCTTGTCAAGAGTAGAGGAGACATAGACCACATCAAAGACCTTGATAAACCTTCCAAGTCCTTAGGCATTTCCACATGAAGATCAACCCCCTCTCAAGTGATCCTCTAGAATGAAAAGGGATAATTCCTAGGCTACATGGTCACCGAACGAGGGATAAAAGCGAATCCTGACAAGATTAGGGCTATTAGGAAAAGAAAGCCCCCACTAACCTCTACGAGGTTTAGTGCCTCAATGAGAAGATCGAAGCTTTATGTCATTTCGTATCCAAACTCACGGACGAAAGCCTTCCCTTTCTCAAGGTATTGAGGAATGCTACTACTTTCGAGTGGATCGAACAATGCAACGAACCCTTTAAGGCCTCAAAATAATATCTCAATTAGTTACCACTCCTAGTATAGCCCATCTTGAGAGAAGCATTCTGTGTTTACCTCTATGTAACAAGTAGCGTAGTAAACTTGGCCCTCCTCAGTGAGGATGACAGCATTCACAAGCCAGTTACTATGTCAGGAAAAAGCTCAAAAGAGTTGAACAAAGATGTTTAGAGATTGAAAAGGTCGCATTAGCCTTAATTGTCTCTGCCAGGAGGCTACGACCTTATTTTTTGTTTCACCCTATAGTGGTGCACACCAGTCATCCCTTACGACAAGTCCTAAGGAAACTTGATATTTCTAGAAGACTCGTTAAGTGCTCAATAGAGTTAGGAGAGTATGATATCCCATACTCCCACAGAACAACCATTAAAGCTCAGGCCTTGACAAACTTTATATCTCAAATGACGCTACTCGCTCTACCTTCCCAATAAGCCATTGCTCCTTCATATAGATGGTTCCTCCGCAAGCAGTTGGCAGTGGCGCTGGAGTAATGCTCACATGTCTAGAAAGGAATGAGCTAGAATTCTCAATATGATTTGACTTCAAAGCTTCTAACAATGAAGTTGAGTATGAAGTGCTCATCACTGAAGTCAAGCTAGCCATGGAAGCTTGGCGTAAAGAACCTTATAGTTTACATGGATTCCCAATTGATAGCTTGCTAAGTACTAGGAAACTATACTGCTAGGGAGGAACATATGATCTAATACCTTAAGAAAGTCGAGGAACTCAAAGTAACGCTCACTCAATTCCAAGAGTAACAAATCCCCTAAGGGGAGGACATTAAAGTTGATTATCTATTAAAACTGGCAAGTTGCTTGGAAGATTACCATACAAAGAAGATCATTATCTTGACCTTTCCTAAGCATATCCGGAGGAGGAGGTCCTCACTACGAAGCCATCAATAAATGGTGAAGGAAGATCACAGAATTTCTATAGAAGGAAGCCCTCGCTTGGGACAAAAAAGGGGCAGCCTGTGTTCACAAGTGGGTCATGCGATTCATACTGATCAGAGGTACACTATGGTGGAGGTCCTACACTAGGCCACTTCTTAGGTGACTGACTCTCTTTCGAAGAGGGACATTATTTCCTAAACAAGATCCACAAGGTTTGCTTGCGCATACTACACCTGGGTGGGTGACCCTCGCTAGGAAAACCATTTGCGTCGGCCACTTATGGTTGGCTCTCAAAGTGAATGCCCAAACACTTAGTCCTTAAGTCATTGCCATGTTAGAGGCACGCACCTCTAATCCATCGGCCAACGGAACCACTAACCGCTACGTATACACCTTGTATTTTTGCTAGATGAAGATTAAACAAAGCATCACCACCGTGTTCCACCCGTCAGGCCAATAGACAGGTGGAAGTGATGAGTCACCTTATCATTCAAGGGGCTTAGAACTAAATTGGAATGAGCTAGAGGAGCCAGGGCAAAGGAACTTCTAGGAGTCCTTTGGGCCCATCGCACCACTCATACCAGAACTATGGGAGAAACCCCGTTCAACTTAGTCTATGGGATAGATGTGGTCATCCCCGTTAAAATTGGGGTGGAATATTATTGTGGGGAAGCATACAATCCAAATAAAAAATGAGTGCTCCTAAGGGAGAACCTAGACACAATAGAGGAATGCTACAACTAAGAATGACCCCATTCTTCCAAGTCCCCATGGGACAACAATAGAAGCTCTCCTTTTGGGAGGAGTGGCGAAGAGCCCATCGACAACAACCTCCCTATGCAAGGACTTACCCACACGATCAATGGGGTGCCAAATGGAAGGGAAAAAAGTGCATCGTAGATAAGCTAGAATGAGAAAAGGCAGTATATGAAAGTAACGAAGCAACCCACCAAGCAATAGCATTGACTAGAATGTGACAGTTTTGAGTAATAGTGATCTTGTTGATGTAAAGCACCCATCGGGAATGAGCGAGTGACCCCGAATATCCAATGGTTGTCACCATTAGTCTCAAATTTTGCTATCACCCATAGTTTAATTGATAATGGAAGCCCCAGTAATGTTCTATTTTAATCTACATTTCAAAAAATAAACCTGGAAACAATTGAAATAGAACTTATCCAAACCCTGCTGATCGGGCTTAGAGGGTCGAAAATTTATCCTAGCGAAGTTGTCGGAATAGAATGACCACTTCATTGAGTGAATAGCCTCGTCTGAGGAATAGCTCTCTCATTTGGTGAGTAGTCTTGGAGATGGTCATCCTTTTGGATATCTACCGGTCGACATCAAAGTCGTCTAAAAATCTATTTCGATAAAGGGCCTGCTGGATGTCTTTTCCGAAGCTCCCCTCCATATCTCTAATACCCTTCTTTAAGTAGGCTAGCTCAAATTCTGGGCTCTCCAAAAACTATTGAATAGTTTCCTTTTCGGCTTAAGAATGGCTAGTGATGGCCTTAAGTTGAGCCAGCTTGGAGTTGTGGAGGGACATAGTTTGGCTTTAACCTCCTCGAGTGTTTTCAGCTTCTCCTTATATCTCTGCGCAACAACATATAGTCTCTTTGTGCTCTTATTAGCCTTATCAAGATCTTTGCAAAGTTTAGTCTTTTGGGTCTCCACTCGCATGATCTCCTCCTTCTACCACACTATCTCCTCCAAATAGCTCGCCATATCGGCCCCAAGATCCCTATAGCACACCTCTTGTAGATTTTCATCCTTTGGAAGGCATGAAAATCCAACTAAGGAAGTCACTATAAGAATGAAATAGGCACTAAGGAACAAAAAGTAACTTACCCCATGCAGAGTGGCAACAAAGGAAACCTCCAGGTGACGATCTCTCAGGAGAGAAAGAGCCTCCTGATCTAGGTCAAATGGAGAAGAGAGATAGAGTTGGTGTTCTTATCTATTCGTTGTAGACTGGTATATCGCTCCCGTCTACCATCTTAGCCAAACCGCGGCTCAACAAGCCATGGATAATTCAAGACCTCGGCCTGGTTGGAGGAAAGAGGTTGAGGATGGACTTTAGAAGGCTCCTTAATGGCCTTCTTTTACTTCTTCTTTTTCTTAGGCAGCTCCTCGACCGCCTTTTCCTTCCCTTGCCACTGGAAAGAGAAAATTCCTTCTTCTTGTGGCCTTGCCCTTAGTCTAGTGCCCAAATTATGAGGGGATAAAGGACTACCCAAGCAAGGCGAGTAGCTTATTCATCATTGGCTTCCCCAGATTGAGAAGTCAAGTTGAGAAGGCGCATCCCCAAGCACATCCCAGGAAGCCACTGGGGTCAGCTTGACTTGTGAAGGGCGGGCGTGCCTTCTCAGTTTGGAGCCAGCACTCCCAGATAGGTTAGCGTGTTGTGCGATGCAAGACATCACTAGAAGTTCTTGTCCTACACCAAAAACAAAGTCACATCAAAGGTCTGCTAGAACGAGAAATGGTTGTAATATTATAACAAACCCAAGTTTACCCAAGTTCAAAGGGTTTGAGACAAGTTGAGCCGACGAAAGGCCCACTCAAGCAAGGATTTCCTTGCTTAATAGCTCGTCATGCGAAGGCATGGCAACGGTTTTTTGAGCCTTAACCTAGTCAATGTCTATGGTTGGCCTCCCATGACTAGCCAAAGAGATCGAGGTGGCCTTATTCCATTTCCTCCTCACAATCCACTTGTCTTCGCATCTTATATACACCCACTTCTTTCTACAATCACCCCATGGGAGGAAATAGGGGTCTTGAAAAGTTTCTTCACGTTCTTGGCTGAAACATAGAAACACCCCCGGTTGTCCCTATGGTCACTCCCGGTGGTAGATCTCATGGAGCCATTTAGCTAGAATAGATCGAAAAAGTTCCCCCCTATGGCAGGCTCCCCAAGTCACAACATGAAGATGACAGTTGATGAATAGAGAAGGGCATAAGCATTGGGAACTAGTTTGGCTGGGCAAATGTCCAAAGTATTGAGGTTCTCTGCTACCTTTTTAGGGATTGAAAAATGCTCAAGGAGAGCAATCCATTTGATCTCTTGCTTGAAAAGGAAGAATCGAGTAAGCTGAGCCAATGAAGAAGTTGGACATGAGTTGACTTCACAATGCATCCTCGAGCTCAAACTGTATCTCAATATAATAAAGCAATATCCTTCCGAGGCCCGCAATGACACCGCCTACTCCTGCTACTACTCCCCTCACTAGCCGACCTAAAACCTTCAACCCCACCGCTACTTCAAGTCTCATAAACCCTTCGTTGAAGTCAAACTCTTCCCTCAATTGAAGACTAAATCTCAGAACACCGACCACGATCGTCTCATCTCCCTGGGGGGAGAGGGGGCGCTAAGGTAGAGGCACCCCCAATATTCCTCCCATGAAGTATTGAAGTAGAAGGAACCCCATCCTTATCATCGCTATCTATGGTTACAATTTTTTCAAAAGAACCCTCAATCGAAGGGCTCCCACTCAAATGCATATTTTGGGAATCTACGCCTTCGCTGCTCTTTTTTCAACAAATTAACAAGAAAAAGGGAAGGAAATGGATTAGTGAAGGAAAGGAAGTTACATCAGGCTTGGAAGTAGAATGGACACTGAAAGCTAGGAGAAAAAAAAAAGAGCTTGAATGCTTTGCTTGGACACTCAAATAGAAAGATGTGAGAAATGGTAAGACTGAGCATTGACTAGGTGGGTAAAAAGTCGCCTCAAGAACACCAAATGTTGCCTCACTTCAGCCAGCTCGGGGTGACACAAATGGTCATAATTTGAATTTTTATTGCTTGTTGCGCTCCTTGAAAAAATGAGAAAATTGAAGAAGCCTCTCTAACTTTTTGATGCACAAGTGCTTTTGCACACCAAGAAGTAGGGGGGACTCAAGATATGAGATCCTTTGAGCCTATTCAGCTAGTCCACTAAAAGCACGCAATGTGTACATCTTCTCTCTTCGAGGTGTTGTCTCTCCTAGGAGCTCATCTTGAAAGCTGCTTGACGAGCCTGGCTTTGATTGAGCATGCCTGGTCGACTATGTCGAACAAAGCGTACGAAGCTAGTACGACTATTCCCATCTAGTCTAGGACTGATGTAAGGTCCCCTGTTGCACAGTACACCTGACACACTACCACCTAATGCATAACGACTTTGACATCATAGGATGAGGGGACCACCTGCACCTAAGACCTCCTAGACCCTCCCTAACCATGAAGGAGGTATACTAACCCTCAACTGTAAATGCTCATGAAAATTCTCCAAGAAGGTAACTATTCATACTCTTACAGAAACTCCGCTCGAATGCTCTCTCATTTCCAACACTTTATTGACATAAACATTGGAGGGTGGTCTTCGCCGAAGACATTTTCGGCTAGGCTCACGTGTATTCCATCTAAGCAAGTCGAGGAGCCCACCAACTTACTTGTTAGATCTCGACTTTGCCACCACAGTTTAGCTTGCTCACTAAAATTCGACCTCATCACTACTAAATAGAATTAGTATTTCAAATCATAGATTCTGTTAACTTTTTTATACTATTTTTTTTATTATTCTAAGATTTAAAATCTTCTTCAAAGATTGATTAAAGCTCACAAAAGGAAATTTTTCTTTATGTATATTTCTCATTCAGAAATATACAACCAAAGCATTTCAAGAAGCAAATTTATAAAGGAAAAACTTATTATGTTGATTGAACTAATATAGAAGTTAAAAGGTTTTAAGCAGTGATTTGAAAATCAGACCGGATCAGCCGATCCAACCAGTTTAACCGATGACCGGTGGTCTATCCAGTCCGGGTCAAGCTCTACAACCGTTCTTCAATTGACCCAGTGCAAACCGGCGAGAGCCGATCAAAACCCGATCTAACCGGTGGCGGTTCAATCAATTGAACCAGCGGTTCACATTTTTTTCTACTTTTACTTTTGTTTTCCCACTGAATCGATGGCCCCTACGTGTTTCCACTGCACCATCAAATTTGAGGAGAAAATTTTGGAGAAAGCAATCAAAAACTAATCTATCGAAGAAACTTTTGGTGTTGCTGCATCTAAATTGGTGTGTGTTGGAAAATTTGAAGAGGAAAACGTGGTGACGATGTGTGGACGGCTACATGGAAGAGAAAGGTGTTCAGAGGAAAGAAGACAAAATTAGATGAAGAAAAGGCATTCTTCTTTTTTCTATTTTGCTGTCAAACAGTGTGGAAAAGAAAAATGGGGTAGGGTTGCAGTAAATCTTGGTAATGGTGAGGGAGAGGGAGTGCAATCAATCTGTTATATTAGTTTATTTCGCACTACTCTAACAATGTTGATCTTTTCTATAGCAACCTTTTCAAATCCTAACTTTTGAGTTTTGATTATTACTCTTTTTCTTATTGGGGCTTATTTCAATTTGTAGATTCTTAAAGATTTGTGTTTGTTTATTTAAATGATTATTTGAATCAGTATTAAATAATTTTGTTATAATATTTTTAATTTATATTTGGTTCTTGATTCTTAAAATTTGTATTTGGTTATTTTTTTTCTTAATCATAAATGATTGTATCATATTTATTAATTATTGTTGGGCTTGGTTATATCCTAGTAGTTGACTAATCAAAAAATCATATAAATAAATAAAAGCTTGAAAAAATGACTAAAATATGAGAGAAGTCTCTATGATTTATTTCAATACTATTGAAATTTTACCTATATTTTTAGTTGGTATAATATTATATTTTTCTATATATGATATTACACATAATTACTATATTTGATGACTCCTATATTGGTTGGATCAATGATCGAACCGGTCATACGAGTAACCAGTAAGGCAATTGATTCAGTGTCCGGTCCAATTTTAAAAACATTGGTTTTAAGTATAGAATACAATTATTTCTCTTCTTAGCTCTACTTAAGCAACATCAAAAGTCTTGCTAGATTCCAACTTTATTTTTAATTTCAATAACGAACAAAAATAGCCCTCCTTTCATGTATTGAACATCATTTAATCTGCTTATTTGAACAAGGGAAATTCATATTGGAATTCCGAAAATTGTTATTGGGGCTCCGTTTTCTTTTTTCTATCAAGAATTTGACCAAAATGTCTACTTAGTTTTAAAACATTGCCCTACTTTTATAATATTCATTTCAAAATTTATATATTTATTCACAATTTTATAGTCATCCATCAAGCCTAAATTCCATCGAAAAAAAAGAAAACTAATAATTAATATTTATATTTGTAATATTGCAGTACAAGAGTTTAAAATAAAAAAATCTAAGATTCTCGCATAAATAAAATTCTAACTTTTTGTTTCAATCACAACCAAAGTAACTTCTTTTAACATAAATAAACTCAAACTTGGTTAATTTTTTGTTATTATTTTCAATAAGTATAACCTAAATCTTTTATATATATATATATATATATAAAGAAAAAGTTGATTAAATGATGAATAGTGATTATGGCATATTTGTTCAAATGACGAAATTAAATAATGTTCAATAAATAAACGAGGCATATTTTAGTCTGTCATTGAAATTAAAAATATAATTTGAGCCCCTATATATATCAATTTTACGAGTGTCAATAATATTACCCAAAAAAATAATGATAAGGTAATTAGTAGTAATTAGATAACTTTTACTATTAAAATACTATCATATTGTTAACATATATCTAAATTTTTTTAATAATTAGTCTTCTTTAGAATTAGATTAAATTGTGAAGATATAAAACAGATCAAGTTACTTATATGTTTGATAGGTTAAAGGTGATGCTTTCATAACAAACAAGAAAGCTCGTATAATCACGACAACGTTGAGTTTGTAGTTTATTTTGTCATAAGTACAATTGTAAGTATATTGTTTATGTGCAAGAATTATTATCATGACTTCACATAGGCTAATATAAATGTGACATACGTGCATAAATTTTGGAATCTAAACACTGACAATAAATTCCCCCTTGCTCCACCCCCCCCCCCCCACCCCCCACATTCTCTCTATGCCTCTAAATTTGCATTGCAATTTGTATTTTACTTTGATTTGTTGCAACTTGTATACAATTATAAATTCTTTTGAGTAACTATATTGTTCTCCTTTTATACTAATATTTTATCAAAAGCTCACATAACCACCACAATAATAAAACAATAACTTATTCGCAATTAGAACAATAAGCACCTTAATATAAGTTCGTAAGCCTAAAATTACATTACTCATTGATATAGTAAGCATTGAAAATTTTAAATATTATTATACATAACCAATCAATCTTACACAAATATATAATGAAAGGTTTTTATGTCTTGTTAATTAAACCATTTAATTTTTCTTTCTTTCTTTTTCCTTGTTTACTTTCTTCCTCTATGTAATTGTATTTATGGCATATTTTTTAGGATAAATGTGTGTGTGTGTGTGTGTGTGTGTATTCATGGTATGTTAATTATTTTTATGACGTGTAATGTTTTATATTAGTGCACTGTTTTTCTTTTAACTAATAACTCTATTTTGTTTTTATTCTGATGAATACTAGGAAACTCCATTTATTAATCCTGCCAAATACAACTAATAATAAATTTACAGTAGCAGTATAAAAGTTATTTCCAAATATATCTATAATTATATATTTATTACTCTCTCTTAATTAATATGTTCAATGCCGATGAGGCCTAGCTCAACTGGCAAAGCTGAGGCCTCAAGATTCTAAAGGTCTTGGGTTCGATTCCCACCGATGAATATGTATGGGCTTTATTTCTACCTTTATGGTAGTTTATTATCCTACTTTAATAGCAGTCTATTGTAATAGTTTATCTATAGTTTGTGAATGATATTGTTTGAAATATGATGTAATAGTTTGATTTGTACTCAAAGAGTCATTGATGTAATCCGATGATATGTATTCAAAAAAAATAAAAAATTAATATGTTCAATTAAATAATCAGCTCCATTCATTTTACCTATTAACTACAGGTAGTAATTTTTACTTTTATTTATAGTTTACAATACAATTTAGTTATGTACATCTTTCTTCACAAAATAAAGAAAACCGCACCGTACTCTTCCCTTCATAATTTTAAAATTTATATATATATATATATATATAACCATTTTACTTGATTGAGCTGTCTAGTTGAAGTTTGGGTAAAAGTGTACATATGAATATTGAAGAATTCTAGCTCCCCTGTTTAATTGAAGAACACACGGACCTGAATTTTCACACGCTATATTTTTTAGCAATGTACACATTGATGATGCATTGTTAATAGGGGGGTGCGGGGAACCATTTAATTTTACAGCAACAATCCTTAAAAAGGCTAACCTAATTTTTTTGCTTTCAAATCCATGGAAACTGAGTATGTCCACAATTCCGGTCGCTAAGTGTCGTCTTCAAAACCATTACGAGGATCAGATGAGGAAACAGAATTACGTTTCTGAATCATTCTGCTTTGCTTGAACAACTGAGACATCAAAATTCAGCAGAGCCAGGCGCGCGGGGGAAAGGAATTGCATCTCTTATGTTGTCTATTCCAGTTGCGAATTGCACAAGCCTTTCAAACCCTAATCCAAATCCGGCATGGGGAACTGGTTCATAGAAAGAAATAAAATCAAGTCTTGATTACACTTGCTGCAATCCAATTCCCCAAACATATTATAAAACAACCACACACACACACACCCCAAATGGAAGGAAATGAAGAAAACGAAAATAAGGACACCCTCAAATATTCTACACAAGCAACCATGGAACCTGTGTATGGGATTCTTAAGGTTTTCGAATGCTGCATTTGACAGATAAAAAGCGATTCCTGGAAGACAAAAAAGTTACCTCCTAACTTGAAAATAAAATATATGCCTCACCTGAACCATATCGCCGCAGGTCAAGGTACCACCAATAGCTCTCTTTGTTGAGCTTCAATTCATCCAAGCGTTCTTCCAAATATTCAAGGCGTTCTTCTCTTTGGCTTCCGCCAATAAGTTCGCCAACCTGATGAATAAAAGCATGCTGAGGAGGCCAGAAAATGGAGAAGAAAACTCGAGATGGAAGAAGAGTGTCTTTGAGAGACTATTAACACACGCTCAAATTGTACCCGAGAAGAAGGGGGTTCAACACTGAGAATTGAAGTCCTTGCAATAAGTCTTGATGGTAAAACAAGCAAATCAAAGGAAATATCAAATAACATACATGCACTATTTATTAAACAAGATTACTCCCACCTAATAAACTCAATTGGCATGCAATATATGCATGCTAAAACCTCATTCATGTGAAAGGAGAGATTGTGACAGCAACGATTATCAGGTTGAAAGGTCGAAAAACACTTCAAGGCCTTATTTAGCAAGGAAGAAATGGCGGACGACTTGACGTTCCAGATCAAGTTCTTCAAGGATTTAATTAGAAAAAACTCCTCAAGGTTTGGCCCTTCACCACAAAACCACCTATGGTAATGAAAATTTCTACAGACCACCCTAATGCTTGGTTTTACAAATCCCACCTACAGTTGGGAGGATATTGGTAACATGAAGTCAAACATGAGGGGGATATTTGTAAATTTTCATACCACATGGGATTCTGTAATTAACCCTTCTTTAAGGCATCAGTGACAGATGCTATAGATATATCTATGCAGAACACCTTCCCCTCTGATGACAGTTGTTTCAACTTGAGATGCATAATCAGATGTAAAAGCAAATCTAGAGTGCACTAGGATATACCCGAGGAACCAACATATCCATGGCTGCAACAGTCTTCCCATCATCATTTTGCCGCATGTAAAATGCCTTGATGTCCTGAGAGTTAATTAAAACAAATATTCAATATGAGTTAAGCAAACAGTGTACTGCAAATGTAACACAAGAAATATATTCTTGCCTTCGGATAGTCTCTTATAATGACAGGGCATCCACGAAACACCTCTTCTGTGATATAGCGTTCATGCTCGCTTTGCAAATCACATCCCCATGATACCTATCAGAAAGGCATAAATTGCGTTCAGTACAGTCACTGTATGAACACTTTTAGCATATATATGCATTCAATCGCCTTGCAACATTAGTCTACTTATAGAAAGACAATGAAGAATAAGGTTTCTAAAGGCCAGCAATATGATATAAACTTAATGTGGCAATATTGGAATGGACCCATCAATTCAACCCAATCCAACCAGTTTTGATAGCATCACTGAAACTCATAAATGACATATGAACATAATGTAGTATTTCAAGACAGTATAAGTACCGGAAATTCAAATTTCTTCTTTGCTTTCAGGAGAAGTTCAACAGCATCAGTGTATGTCAATTGCACAAAGCTTTTCTCAACTACATCCTGCCATGTAAATGATTGAAGAAGAAAACAATATTCAGCTACATGCACTAGCATATGTGATAAAACAAAAAGAGTAGCAAAATTAAGTCCTGAAAGAACGGAGGTCCTAAAATTTTCTATTTTTAGAAAGACTACTAAAATAAGGATGATCAAATAATGATTGATGCCTGTCAAACACGTGTGTAAAATCCATACACTTAGTCGGGCAATGATTCCTTTCTCAATCCAAGTATCGAAGAAATCCATATCTTCCTTGCAGTTCTCAAGAATGTATTGGACCTTGCATGCAAAATTAAACGTAAGGTCAGTTGTCAAACAATGTAAAGAATGCAGAGCAGCTAAAAAACATAATTCAGTAGCTCAACAAAATGGACATTAGGTTGCCGAAGTAACATACTACATACTGGAGATATGCAGTTGCACAAGCCATGTCATCTTCCAAATCAGCAAATGCAAGTTCTGGTTCTATCATCTTGGAAAAAGAGAACTAGAAATTAAGATTTTTCCATGGTCCATAACAATGACGCACTATTTTCTAGAACAGAACCATCGAAAGATAATATGACTAGAAAGTATATATATGAACAGAAACATTAACACAGACACAATCAAATTGCTGCCAAACATACCCAAAATTCAGCCAAGTGTCGGGATGTGTTGGAATTTTCAGCTCTAAATGTAGGACCAAAAGTATATACCTGGTGCAGAGAAAATAATAATATCAGAAGACAAATACAAAGGACAGGGAGATTAACTCTCAGGAATAGTTTAACAATGTGAAATAGATTCTGGAAAGGACAAGACCGTAAGAGCATATTAAATCAAAAAATACAGGAGACGAATGATACATCAGTAAGAGCAGTAGCATATGTTTCAGCATTGAGCTGCCCTGATACTGTCAGAAATGCTGGTTTTCCAAAGAAGTCCTGCCAAACAAGAGAAAAAGGGATACATCAAAAAGAACTAAAAAGCTGGCTTTAGGTGAAGAGAGCTAAAAGACAAGATTTAGCAAATCTTCTCTCCTGTGTCTAGTAATAATTCCAAGGAACCAAAGAATATCCATGTGATTGATGTGTTGCTCTAATTTTCACAAGAATGCACTCGGAACAGTCATAAAGTTGCAATTTCTATTGCAAGAATAAATAAAAATGAAGTCAGACTTGATTTTTCCAAATATGAGAGGGTAAAGCAGAAACTGTTTAAAATACTGTGATGCCGTAAACCACCCATATCAAAACCAACAGAAAAGCATTTGCACTGTTATTGATTAAAAAGGCAGTTCATGCTATAACTGTCATCGCAAGTTATATAAGATGATCCCTGAAAAAAGAGGAGCCATCTGCCTTGCTTTACACTACGTTACATGATGCAGAAGGGTAGATATGCTCATATTTCTTAGTGCAAGCTTAGTAGCTTCCAATTCTTCAATAAAGTCATTTTATAAGAAGTGGTTGAGGAGCAATGGCTCCTCAACCCATACCATGGCAGTAGTCCGAAGCACATTCAAAATAATAAAGCATATATTTGAAATAATTTTACACTGAATGCAGAAGTTTCACTCATAGAAGCGCAATTTTCAATGTGGTACAAATAGCCAAAAAGAGAAAAGAACAATACAGATGTAGAATAGCATTACAGGATAATCCCAAATAATGGTGTAATTTTTTTCTACACATGAAGCTGAAGTTCATATTGAAACAAGGTTCGGCAAAGAAAGAGATTAAAACAGAGTTCGCCGATTATGATAAAATTTCATGGGGAGCTTTTTGAGTAAGCTGGAAAAAAAATGAAGTTACAAAGTTCGAAACAATTAATATGCATAACTTAACTTGGCTGACAAGTTCTGCATGGTAGTTGGTTACAGACAAAAAATACAAAATAAAAACTAACGAGCAACAAAAACTTACCTGGGACCAATCAATTAAACCATTCTTCGTTGAGGGGATGGCAACCACTGGAGAATCTGTAGCCTCCCTGGAGTTTGGAACCTGTTCTAGGAACAAAGTATGAAATACATCAGCATTGATATTGTAAATATTCACAATTCCACATGATCAAATTTATAGATCAGTAGAAGTGATCTTGCTAAAAATAGCAAAGACCAAATCCGCAATGTACCATTTATTTCTCAGGCCAATAAATATTAAGAAATTGACTACATACAGCACATAACTGGGATTTGAGATTGTTCATAAGGGAACATTTTGGGGATAACAATATTTTGAATAGCTTTATCAACCTCAGTGCCATATATGGTAGGAAGCTAGGAGCGGAACTCCAGGAGTTCCAACAGGCATGCAAGACTACTCCTGTTGCGCAAAACAACATTCTGGAGTCAGTTCGAGCTAGTGCAGCCAGACGGAGGAAAGTCAGATGAGGCAAAAGGAATTTGGCCCTCATGCATATGCAGGGGCTGCCATGTTGTACTTTCTACAATTGAAATTTTTATTAGCATGAAAGGTTGTTTTATGCCTAAGACAAAGGTATAGCCTTCTGAAGTGCTGTAATTCCTTATGGATCTGATAGTGAGACTTCGAAATTTATGGGTGGAAAGAAGAGGGAAAAGGAAAGTGAAAACAGTGTAAACTCAATAACTTTTGGAAGGACAAGATGGAGTTGTCATGTAGGAATTCAGCTACTAACACAACTAAAAACATCCAGAAATATAGCCATATATGCATCGCCGACACTCGCTGAACCCCTCCTCCACCTAAACCTGATCTATCATTTAACTGAAGAGCAAAAGAAAGAGAAGAAGAAACAGAAAATAATTTCATGACACTTGAACAGGGATAATGAGAGCCAAGTAATTCAAATATACAGCACCGCGAGATATGCACATATGAGCATCACACGCAAAACTTGAGCAGGAGTTTTGCTAGAGAAATTTTGTCATTAAGGAAACAGCATACCAAGGTTGTTACACAAAACTGTTCACCAGCTCCTTCACAATCTGAAGCAGTAATGATTGGGCTTGAGAGCCAAACAAAGCCATTTTCTTGAAAAAACTTGTGTGTTGCATAGGCCAAAGCATTCCTCACCCTTGAAACCTAAGCCACATGAGAAAATAAATACCTGCTTATTAACAATTTAAGAACAGAATTTCATGCGCCAACAGTCTCCACTGCACTGGAATATGAAAATTAACATAACAAGAGATAAATCAAGCACACAATGAAGGCAAGACAAAATAATACATCTCAGAGAAAGAGGATGCAGAAGAATCTCACTTGGAAAATGAGACGTGTGACGAATTACAAGTAATTTACACAAAAATTTTAGTATTGAGGCTAGAAAAGAAGTTGTGAAAAGGAGACATAAGGAAGAAAAAGGCACAAGCAGCCATAGCATGAAAATGGCCTATGATGAAGAGAGATCATAATGTTCCTGGAATTGAAGAGCTGAAAATTGATAATCTAGTGACAGGGGGCAGGCAGGTACATTAACAACAGCAAATAATGCCAAATACAATGATGTCTAAGTTGACAATTTTTAACCTGGCTAATGAGCAAATACAACAACATAATTGACTAAGTCACCTCTGAGAAATGCAAAATGGTAGTGGATGCTTATAGAGCCATTTACAATAGATGTCTGGTTCCGTTCCCTAATGAGAAATGGGGGTATAAAGAAAAAAGAGAATCTATCGTTCTCGATCCTCAATTGGGAGGAGAAGCGAGGAGAGGGGGCATCTCTTCTTCTGTGACTTTTAAAAGGGAGTAGTCCTACCGCACCAAAAGTATTTGTTCTTGGACGAAGATGAGCCTTAGTTCTTAAAAACTCTCTGCTGACCCTTTTCTTCTGGATGGGGAAAGAAGGATCACTCTTACCAACCTACACGAAAATTAATTAAGTGAAACAAAAGTTTTATGATCATCATAAATGTTGAATAAGACAATAAAACTAAACAGTCTATAAAAAACATTAAGGTAGACGAATGTATGTCAAGTCAACAAGGTTTGATTGTGCTAGACCATTTTGGATTTGATGACTTCATGGCAATTGATGGAATTTTTCAACATATTTGTTAGACCATTTTGGATTTAAAAATCCACTCTGAGATGATTTTAGGTTTTTCTTTTTTTTTTTTCGGTTTCTGGCATATACCATCAGAAACAGCTTATAAAATTGGTCAGAAAGTTTGGGCTAATGTTTTCTCTCTATCAATTTTTTAATAAGATATCTAAAGGTATCATTTCATATTTAATTGTCGTATGCCGCCGAAATTTAGGGGTTTAATGAGCCCAACATTTGGGGATACACATCCAGTAAGATGGAAACCCGTAGCCCATATTCAGAAAGATATGCCAGGATTAGCCTGTAAATCATTATCACAATATATGCCCTCTGAAGCCAAAAAGCTTAAGTTACTTTGTCCGATCTGATAACATAACAAAAGAATTAACAATTTACTACTATACAAGTCTAGCTATATGTGGCTTCTTGGACACGCAAAATCACATACACACCAAGTCTAGTCTGTTGTTCTTGGACATCAAAAGCCAATAAACACCAGCAAACAGGTCCTCGCCTGGTGATTTATTTGATCCACAGCCCACACAAGTATGAAGACAGCTAAACCAAGAAATAATAATATTGCGTATAAGAAGTGCCGCAATATATGAATTAATTTAGCGAGACTTATTTACCATTACAAGTTTGTCAACCTTCAATTCAACTTTTTGCTTTGATCCTTGACTGGCTACTATAATACCTTGTATCCATACTGAAGCACCAGTTGAAATGGCACCACTCTCCACCTGTTAAGAAGCATTGACAATTAGAATGATCAGATAAACAACCGCATTCCACGTTATTTTCAGGCAGGACGTAGAAAAAACAATCAGTAGAAACCAGAAGTTGGGTAGACCACACCTAGATATAACAAGAGATGCCAAATTGGGAAGCCACACAGCATAGACATGAATTCAAGCTCAAATTCACTAGAACAGTATGTTCAGACGGTCCTTCATAATGTTGCAGGTGTATAAACCTGTGTATACCAGCTAGCCTGTCACTGTTAAAATATCACTTGCATTAACAGAGAGATAACCGGGGCAGATGGACCTAGTCTCTGATTGTTCAATTGATTTCAGAACACAACCAGACATGTATTTCTATTTGTTTTAAAGAATTTCTCACTCAAAATGGGATTGGAAGAAATGCAGCGTAAGTCAAAAAGTTCCATATCTTTCCTTTGATCGGAGAAATTTAGCATACCAATCTAACTAATATCCAAATTTAGTGCATCTTAGCACTCCTATCTAAATAGTTTCTGAAAGATGAGAAACTGATCCAGCAGTCACACATGCCCATGGTAAGAACAGAACTTAATGGACCGTCTGCTTAGTGCTAATGAAAATCAGCGGATGCAACAAACAAAAGTAAAGACATTCTAAAACATTTACACAAAGTTACTTATGGAAGATAAAATGTAGCATGCATTGATCAACTAGCATTAATATTATACTAATTTCAATTAACCATTAAGCCTTTTCATCCAAATATTTTCAATCACATAACAATAGCACCAGGTATAAATGTCAGGTTGCATCAAACAATGTACCCACACGGAAAAGTATCAATAAATTTTTAGCAGAATGACAATTTGTGGCAAATATATAATTTTACCTGATCATAACCTTCGGCATCTGAAGTCATTACACATTGCATATTTGCAAGGCAAGAACCATCATTAACCTACTCACCACACAACTTAACACCATTAACCACGAAATATTACTTGAAAATCTCAACAAGGTGGCATCTTTCACAATGAACGAAAATCAATCAGAAACTACATGAAGCCTTACCTCTATGAACGTGACACTGCTCTGAGCCCTGAGTGTTCTAACCCATCCCCTAACCACAAGTCCTCTCCCCCAAACGATTCAACCCTTGATCAGGCCCCCCTTTGATGTCCACAATCTTGAATTTCTTGCGAAACTCGCGGATTTTTAAGCCTTTTTCCAGCTCAAGGGGCTCGGGCTTCGTAACTTCGCCGGACGATACAGAAGCAGAAACTACGGAGCAGAAATTGCGCTGGTGGCGGGAGATGGCGGCTGAGGAGAAGAGAAGCAATGGAGCAGTCGAGTGAGTGAATCTGGGTGAATTGCTAAAGAAGAAATGGGCGGCGGAGAAGGGTTTGAGGAGGCGGATAGTGGTGGCGACGGCCGGAGAGAAAGCAGCCACCATTATTTACTTCCTCTGTGTGTGTGTGTGTGAAATTGATCTAAGGTTGGGTCCGTGGGGATATGAACTGATAGCTTAGCTTGGCCACCTCCGTTGTTTTTTTTTTTGTTTTAATGGGTAAAATTCTTCTTTTTTTTTTTCCGAAATCTTATGGGTAAAATTATTATTCTTCTTCTTCTTCTTCTATTCTTCTTCTTCTTCTTCTTCTTTTTTAAATCTAATGGGTAAAATTCTTGTAAATCTTTTAATGTAAATCTTTTAACTCGAATGACAAATTTGTGTTTATGAAAAAAAAACAAAGAAAAAGAAAGAATGACAAATTTATCATTAAATTTTTATTCTCTTCAGTTTTGAATTTTTTTTTTTTAAATATTGCTCAGTAAAAATTAGCTATCAAACTATTATTCTCTAAAAAATCTCTCATATTATTTATTCATATTAGGGGTGACCATAAATTTTTAAAAACCACCCGAACCGCCTACACCTGCACCGTTTTTGTCAATTTATGGAAAAATCGTGGTTCAACAATCAAGTTCAAAACTGCATCGCAAAATTGGTTTGATTCTAAATTTCTCCTCAAACCACACCGAACTGAACCGCTCACATATATTAAATATATATATATATATGGTTAAATTTATCCATTTTTTAACTTAAACTCTTCAATGTATAAAATAAATTCATTAATCACATTTTAAATTGTTTCAAATTTCATTAGTTATTGCTTTAATCATTCAATATTTCAAATATATCTAACCATTCATTATTAAATTATACATGGATGAAAACTTTAATATGTTATATGAAGCCAAAATCTTAGGAAGTTGCATACTAAAATCAAAATTATTGCTCGAGCTTGATATAAATATACAAAGTCGCATTATATCTATTAGTTTTATGGACTTTATACATTTAGTTGTTATATTTTTTCATTTATAAAAATTTTATTTTCATGTGTTGAATTTTTAATATTAATTTAAATATTTTACTGATATTAGAAGATGATATTTTTCTTACTTTTGTCTAATTATTGCTTTTTCTTTTTCAAAACCGTCAAACTACATTGAACCGAACCGAACTGAACTAAACTACTTTAAACCGCACTTTCGATGTTAATTAAAAAATCACAATTTAAAATATATTTTAGAAAACTACATATGGCAATTCGATTTTAAATACTGTTCAAAAAAACCAAAATAAAACCACGATCACCCCTAATTAATATTGCCACATGTATTGTTACACAGAAAAAAAAAATTATTAGTCGAATTCTTTTTTTCTTTCCTAATTAAAAGGTCCACAATCAAATGTTTATCTTCATTTAGCAATTTTGTATAATTAATTGATTGACATAAATCGTCTTCTATCATAAAGAAAAATACTATCGTAATGATTAGTGTAAATACTTTCTAAAAAAGATATTTAATTTATTTGCCCCACCTTTTCAGGCTTTTACCTAGTAATTTTATTATTATTTTTATTTAAATGTATCTTTTTGGACGTCCCCATTTTTGAACTTTTCTTTGTTTTTTTATGGTAAACACTCGGGGAAAACCCTCGGCAATATTACTCCGCTTGTAATTGATCAGAGTACAAAATATCAGCAATACACTGAGGTATGTCACCTTGCCGAGTATCAAGGCTCAAGAGTTCTCAAGAGTTCAATGATGCAGCCCCACCGAAAGCTATGAATCTATTTTAGTGTAACAATCGGGTGTCACCCCATACCATCTAGGAAAGACTTGATCGGGCCTTGGCAAATTCCGCGGTTCCCTTTGGTTAAGGTAACTCATTTGACTACAGGCTATCAAGATCCTATCCCATTGTTAATTGAATTGTGTCCTATGACCCTTCGGCCATTGGTGGGGCGTAAACCATGGAGATTTGAGGTAATGTGGGTTAGACAATGATGATTATGCTAAAGTTATTGCTGACGGTTGGGAGAATGGGGATATTAAGAATGAACCAAAGGTAGCTCTTTTGAGGAATTTAGACAATTGCAGGGTAGGCTTAGTCAATTGGAGCAAGCGTAATTTTCTCAAACCATAGGAGGTGATAAAGAGACTCGAAGCAAGATTGAGTATACTTAGAGAGGGTATTATTACTAACAACTCAAAAGAGAAGGAAACAAACATCTGGGAACAATTAGAGGATTTACATGGGAGGGAAGAACTCTTTTAGAAATAGAGAAGTAAAGATAATTAGCTTAAGAAGAGCGAGAGGAACACATTGTTTTTTCACTCAAAGGCTAATAAATGAAAATGGACAAACACGATCAGTAGACTAAGGGATAAAGCAGGGGAATTGGAGAGATGGGGTGGGGGATATTTAGAACGTTATAGTTGGGTATTTTGAGTTGGATTTCACCTTGGGGCAGACATTGAACGAAGCTATTGATGAAGCTCTAGAGGTTATTGAACCCCGAGTTGACGAGGACATGCAATGAGCCTTATTGATGCCTTACACTGTTGAGGAGATAACTGGCGCCCTATAACATATGGCCTCACTTATATTGTCGGGGTCGGATGGTATGCCACCTTTATTCTTTCATAAATTCTGGCATATCATTGGCGATAATGTCATTGCATACGTTCTTAACTTGTTAAATGGTCGAGGTAATATTAGTGAGATTAATTATACGCATATTGTTCTAATTTCGAAAAAAGCTAACCCAAAACATAGTACTAAATTCCGGCCTATATGCTTGTGTAACGTGATTTATAAGCTAGTTTCCTAAGTACTTGTTAACCACATTAAACCCATGCTACCAGACATGATTTCCCTCACTCGGTCGACTTTTGTTCCAGGACAATTGATCACCAATAATGTTTTAGTCGCCTTTGAGATTAGCCATCATTTAAAATCTAAAGTTTCAAGCAAAGCAGAATTCATGGCCCTCAAACCTGAAGTCAACAAGGCATATGACAAAGTGGAACGATTGTTCTTTGAGATGGTATTACTCAAATTTGGCTTCCTAGTGCTTTTGTAAACCTCATCATAGCTTGTGTTTCATCCACTTCCTTTTTGTTTATCCTTAATGGGCTCCAATTTGGCTATCTTTTACCTAAACGAGGGATCCACCAAGGCAATTTCGTATTTACTTATCTGTTTCTTTTTTGTGCAAAATTGTTTAGTCAATTATTATAGGTAGAGCAAAGAGGCAACTTGAGAGGAGTGTTAGTCAGTTGGTGTGGACCACGAGTTTCCCACCTATTGTTCGTTGATGACACTCTGATTACTTGTAAAGGTATGCCAGAAGATGTTCAATACATTAAAAGAGTCCTTGAGCAATATGGTCAAGTCTCGAGATAAGAGATTAATCATGCAAAGTCGGCAATTGTGTTTAGTCGCAATATGAAGGATGAGGAGAGGGAGGCCTTGGCGGGGGCTTTGGAAGTTCAAAAGGTACAAAGGCACGACCTATACTTTGGCCTTCCATGTGACACCCGGCGGTTCGGGTCCAATAAAAACATATACACAAACATAAATGAGTCAAAATAGATATCGTTACAATAACAATCATAGCAATCTCATCTTGTTACAAGAAAACTATTACAATAGAGCCTCTCAAATCTTTTACTCAACTTGTAACCAAGTCACTCTTCTCCGCTAGGATCTTCCTATACGATTAGGACCCACTATGCTTCCGCTGCGCAATTCTGATATGACTGTACGTAAGAGGCGTCAGCACGACAGCTAAGTAGGAGGCTCTACCTAGCAGCATAAAGTGCATGTGTGTGTGGCTTAAGTGCGCTTAGTCACATAATCACATAATATATCACACAATAAACTCTCAATTTAACATGCTTAAAAGCATAATACACATGAATCTAAGTAAAAACTATGACTTATGAAGATAAGTAAAGCTCCAACCTTAATTAGTTATGTCTCACCAAGATTTTGGATTGACTACATCAACTTGATAACCACCTTCTTATGCCTGGACCAATTGTGTGTAGTCTTTAGAGTTTTTCTTTTATAAATTTGTTACTATGTGTATGGTTATATGTGTCAGTGTGTCTGGAACCTTGTGTGAGTGTGTGTTGGGCTTCTAAAATGTGGGGGAGGTCTCCCTATTTGTAGATGTTTGCTCAAAACATAACTATTATTTTATGGAAAATTGCAAAAAATCCCTACATGGTTTCGGGAATCTACAGGCTGATACCTTATGGTTTAAAAATATACAAAAAAAAAACCCTCATGTTTTCCGAAATCATGCAAAAAACACCCTTTTCTGTTAGATTAGGCTACACGTGCCGATAATGCGAAACTAGTACTATCTTGACTTCTTTTCCACCTCAAAATGCATGTGTTTTGACTATTACAAATAAACCCTTTGATTTGTTTAAAATCTCAAAATAACCTAAACTTTAATATCTTTATTTTTAAAATCTCAAAATTTTCTTATTTTATTTAAAAAATCATGAAAATAATAAAATAATTGTTTTCAAAAAATTTGATTTCATAGTAAAATATGAGAATAATTTTATATTATTATTTTTATAATATTTTCTAAAATGAAAAATCTTTCTTTTTATTTTTTATTTTAATCAAAATATCCAACCCTACCCCATCTTTATCTTTCTCAACCCAACCACCGACCTTCATCAGCCACCGTAGCACCTCTGTCAGCGCCGCCACTGCCCATCTTCTTCCTCTTACCACCATCGTTGTTTCCATCCCTGTACAGCCACCACTACCATCCCCATCTTCTTCATCCTTCCACCCACGACTGCCACCCATCTTTTTCCCCTACAACCCCCGCCACCACCGCCCCTCCTCATCTCCACATCTTAGATCTACAAATTTCCAAACAATTTTTAGGGCAAAATCTCCAAATATGTAGATATGTGTTTTTCAAACAATTATTGGTTCAAATCTTCAAATTTTCGAACAATTTTTGGTGCAAATCTCCAAATTTTCAAACAATTTGTGTGTGTGTGTGTGTGTGCTATGTGTGTATGTGTGTGTGCGCGCATCTTTGTGTGTTTGTGTGTACTTTGTGTGTGTGTTGCTATGTGTGTTTGTGTGTGCTCTGTGTGTGTGTTTGTGTATATGTGTTGTTGTGTGTGTTGTGTTTGTGTATGTTTGTGTGTTATATTATATTATTTATATTATATATATATTATGTATATTTAATTTAATTTATAATTTTTATTTAAATATTATATTTTAATTCATGAATCAATCTAAACCGTTCAATTTTTCAAGTTAAGATCTAATGGTTCCTGATAATAAGGGCATAACGGGTATTTCATCATAAATTTAATAGTGTGAAATTAGAAGTAACGGAAGGGGAGAGGATGCCTAAATTCGAAAAAGATGAGGGCTTTTTTATTTTTAAATCATAAGGTACTAATCTGCAGCTTCCCGAAACCACGTGGGGTTTTTTTCCAATTATCCCATTATTTTATTGCTAAATCTTTAGTCATTTTCAAGACAATTGTTGTGGAAAGTTTTTAGGTCGTCTAAGTGTACGAATCAAATGTTGATAAGGGTATAGGTGTAAAGAATTCTATCTCTTTCATATCCAATTATGTGTTTGTGGCTAAATCATGACTACTAATTTTTACTTAAGGGATAAGGGCAAGATTATAGCCCTTGGATTAAGATGAAGTGTTATGATGAAATTATCCTACTAAGTGCACAAGTGTCCTTCCAACCTTCTAATGATATGGTTAACTGTCCTAGCAAGTGTCATGCATTTATCAAAGATCACCTTATCTTAAAATAATAGGAACACGTATCTTATGATGTGTTTTGAAGATGAAAATGGCAAGTCTCCTACAACCTATAAAATGAACATGTGTATAATATCAATTACTATATCTTATCTAGTACATGATGTGAACAAGTGTCCTAACACATGGAATAAATAAAACATCCTACTATTATATTTATTGGTAGTATTTTTCAAATATATATATTTTAGGGCTAAATTTCGGTTATGCATATATATATGTGTGTGTGTGTGTGTATTATAACCGATTTTAGATGTATATGTATATATTATGATCGATTTTTATAATAATTATTATAGTTACTATATCTATTTCGCGTATAAAAATCAGGATGTCACATGCCATCAGTAGCAGGCCGCTCGAAATGTGCTATCTTTGCTAGCCTCGAAGATCGGATTTGGAAGAAAATTCAACTGTGGTCTAAGAAAACTCTATTGATCCCAACATATAGCATGGGGTCCAGTGTTCTCGACTACTAGATAGCTTTATTTGGGAACTTGAAACTATGATTATGACCTTTTGGTGGAGCAGGAGAGGGGAGAGGAAGCTGCATTGGGTTGCTTGGCGAGAACTATGCAAAAGTAAGATGGATGGAGGAATGGGATTTCGTAGGTTAAAAAAGTTCAATACAGCGATGTTGGCAAAACAGACTTGGAGAATAGTCTCAAAACCAGATAGTCTTGTAAGCAAAGTGTACCGAAGCTGGTATTTCCCAAGTGGTGACTTCGCTTCAGCAAAATTGGGATACATACCATCCTATATTTGGCGAAGTATCCATTGCACCCAGTTCTTAATTTGGGTGGGTGGGCATTGGAGGATAATAACGAGCAAGTGTATGAAATATATAGGATGACCCTTAGCTACCTTGGCCTTGTACCTTTCAGCCTTTCATGCCACAATTCATGAACAATCCAAGTTGAAAGGTAATGGAACCGAGAGCTTACTGCTTCCACGTTTTGGGTAGACAATAATCACCCAATTAGCTCTCGGGTCAGCTGATCGACTGGATAGACTTATTTGGCACCACACTCGTCACTGGAGATTTGAGATGAAAAATGCGTATCATCTGAGCATCAAACATAACTAGCATGTGGGTATGTCCTCAAGCCTAGTCACACAAAGAAAGCCTTGAGCGCGATCTGAAAGTGCAACGCACTGCCACGAATTAGAGTATTTGGATGGAGATTGTGCAAGAATGTGTTTCCTACCTCAATTAATTTGTGCTTAAGACATGTTACTTTTGACAATCAATACCCTTTTATTTATCTACTAATGAAAAATCCAAGCATGCTTTACTGGAATGCAGCTTTGTACGGTTAGTTTGTTGTCTATCACGTTTACCGTGGAGGGTGATTTTGAGTTAGATAGGCGAGGTAGATGCATGGTTAGTTAAGGTGAAGGATGCGCTTTCAAGGCAGGACTTTGGATGCCTCCTAACCGTGGCATGGCTCTTGTGGTGGAATCAAAACCAAGCAGTTGCTAAAGAGGACGTTCAATTGCCTGAGGAGCTAGTTAGGATGGCTGACGCTTGTCGAGAAGCTTACACAAAGGAGATGGGCACAACAAACTCAGTAGTGCCTCGACCAAGTGTCTCGGTTTGGTTCCCTCCCAAAGGTACTTTCAAAATTAATTTTGATGGGGGACTTTTTTTCTGATAGTGGGGAAATAGTTGTGGGTGTAGTAGTGCAAGATTATGTTGGTTGTGTCGTGAGCTAATTTATAGATAAACTTCCAAGTCCTCAAGAGCCAGAGGACGCCGAGACCTTGGCAACATATCAAGGAGCTGGTCTCATTGTTAGTTCAAGGGTGATTGTATCTCTGTTACACATAAGATGAAGCTCCAGGTGATCATCAATCGTAGCTTGGAAACATCTAGTATAATATTTGGGAAGGGATGAATTTGTGTAATAATAATCGTGTATCGCATGTGGGGAGGTTAGGCAATCAAGTTGCTAATGTTCTAGTTAGGAAGTTGGCTCCATTATCCAAGGGTACGATGCGTATTCGTGCTTATGCAATATCGTTTGTCGTTTCATATGTACCTTCTTGATTTATGAATAAAATGGCGATTTATAGTCAAAAAAAAAAAAAAGTGAACCACCAAAATTATCAACCGCACAATCCATATGCTAGATTTACATATTTAATGGGCTTTTAATATGACTAAATTACATGTGCACAATTTGGTTGAATACATTTATGGCATATACATATGTATATATAAGCTTAGACCAAAATGTTACATGATACAAACAAGTTTATATAGATGATTACATGTACATTAATTGATATAAATTTATTTATGGCATATACAAAAATTATTATTATTATTATTATTATTATTATTATTATATAGAAAGAGAGAGAGAGAGAGAGAGAGAGAGAGGCGTACATATATATAAAAGTCGGTACATGCATGTGCTTCGAAAATTATGACAAATACATTTATTACTATTATTATTATTATTATTATTATTACAATGCGATGATATAGAATAACATAAAGGTCTTACATATGGCAATTATCCTACCACTGTTTAAGGACGTTTTCTACACGATTTTGGAAGACTTTAGGCTGGTTTTTCAAGAGGAGATCAAGAACTTTTTGTTTTTTTAATAAAATCAACACATGCTCGCAGTGGGATTTTCGTAAGGTCCCCCCCTGTTTTATTATTAATAATAATAATAATAATAATAATCAAAAGATTAAAAAATTTTGAGTACAAGCTTTCCATCCAAACTAGTGCAAAAATAAAACCTAACAAACTAAACAAAGCAAAAAGGAACAAAACATCCTAGCCATCTAAACAATCAAAGGAAACAAAGACAAAATCAAGGACGAGAGCTCAAGAAGGGTGACAATTCAAGGGCCAAGTTCCTCCATACCTCAAGATTATCTTTTCAAGCCGAGTTTGCTTTTATGATTTCTTTTAGTTTTATCATGCTTTTGTGTTGTTTTACTTTTACTATGTCTAACTAAATAAATTATAGGATTCTAGGTTAGTCATTGATGAAACCCTTGTGAGTTTTGTTGAACCCCTTTAATTGTGATTTACATACTTCCTATATATAATTTAAGGTTTTATTACTTGTGAATTTCTGATCAATTTTTACAAGCTTTGAGATTTTACATTCGACTATGAAAGGGTGCATACAAAATTTGACTATTGGTTCTATAAACATAAGGGACGCATAGGTTAGAAATAATCATGCTCTTGTGCGATTGGTTAGATTAATTAGCGAGGACTTTTAACTAACACAACTCTTGTGCGCAATGGGCCAAGGGATTCGTATGTGATCACGAAAGTAGACACATAGCACTCTTTTGTACATTTGTTTTACTTTCAAAAGGAGACTACAAAAATTTTAGTGAGTTGGATCGTGAGAAGGGTTTTATTATTATCAACGGGAGTTCAAATAATTACAAGAGGGGATTCAACCGACGATGCCTAGGCTCTAGTTTGTTTTATTGATTTTTCTACTTGCATTTATTTATTTTTCTTTATTTCACACATGTTCAATCGCTTTTCGATGCTTAAATAGTAGAGAATTTATAAGTTTGGCTCTTGGCAACCCGTTCCTCGTGATAGCGATACTTTACTTTCATTTTTTTACTTGGGCGACGTGTACACTTGCCAAAAAATCGCAGCGTAATAGTCATTAAATCCAATTATGTACATAAAACATCCACCTACAATCCATGCATGGCTGGTATTTCTAGCATCCAAGTTCGAATTTCCATATATCAAACATATAATGCAAAATTCTCAACCAAATATGTAAGCTTGGACATTTAATATCATAAATTAATCATCACAAGCTTAATCAAGTATCAAACAAGTCTATTATGCATGTATTTGGAACCGGCATGTTAAGAGCTTTAAATTGTTCGAAAATTGCTGTCGAAGCCGCCACCGAGGTTGCCACCTGCTGTTGCCAAAACGGCAACCTATTTCACCAGAAGGCGCAACTCGACGCAATTTATCAAAGCCCTCAATCAATTTAACAAGAATCTCAATAATTTTAATTAATTGAAGAAATTCTCCCAAAAACCCTATACCTGCCACTGCATCTTCTTTGTCTAATTCAGTCGTCTCTGCCTCATTTTTCTTCAAATTGAACCCATAAATGGCTTCTCCATGATGACCCTATCAAGACCCTCCCAAGAATTGCCAGAAAAATCACTGCCATTGATGGTTTTTTCGTCCGATAAAATGGTGCAATACCACCACCATTGTGTTCCTCTCATCAAGCAGATTGAAATGCTATATTTACTCAGTTGATTCTGTGAAGAAATGAAGAAAATGTCATCAAATCAAGTTTCCTGAAGAATTGTGTATATGTATGTGTATGTATCACCTTCTCTCTCCTCTGTCACCTAACACATCAACATCAAATTTTAAAAGAAAAACTCTCATTAATTACGTCTTGACCCCCACTAAAAAAATAATATCATTTAGGCCCCAATACTTATGATATGCTACAATTTATCCTTCAACTTTACAAACTTTTCATATAGAAACCCATTTCTTGTAATTGAGCCCCAAATGTCTTATTTTCTTACAATTGACCCCAATACCTTTGAATTATCCTCAATTAGGTTTCTCGTCTTCTTCAATTAGGTCCTTAATACTATCAAATTCCACCATTTACATTCTTCTTTGCCCAGAAGACCCAACGAATTCACTTGGTCCCATATTCTGGCATTCTCATAAAAGTATACATGCTTCTAATATAATTTCAATTTATGAAGTTATGGGGTCTTACACTAATTACTCCTACAATCTTTATTTTCAATTGGAGACTTTTTTAGAATTGGGTCTCCTTAGATATAAGGTTGAAACACAAAGGTAACTCTCTGGCATCTTAGTGGTTATATTGTTCATCTTATCATAAGGAGGGTGTTTTACTTGTGTTTTTAACTAGTGAAGCAGCATTTTTCCATTGGCAATACTTTGGTGATCTGTGATGGTTTTTGTGATGCTTAATTTGAGTTGCTATTACAGAGCTCAAATATGAGGAATTTAGAGAGTGTTTTGTTGGAGAAAAACTAACTTGTATTTCTTGATTGATTGATTACAAAATGAGAATGGTCCTATTTATACTACTCTATGGAGTAGTCTAGAACAATATAGAAATGTGAAAAGATAGAAATGAAACATTGAACAATACTTTGGACTAAATTCATGAAACTTTGAACTTAGACTTATTTTTAGTATTCTCAAGATAGTGCATGAATTCCAGCATTCCCCCTTAATGCACTGTCTTTATGACTTCAAGGGCTTCTTTTTCCAACTTATATACTTTATCCTCTTCCCCCTGTATGGCAAATCCCTGTGGCTACTCTACGAAAATTTCTTCTTCAAGCTTTCCATTCAGGAAGCAAATTTGACATCAAGTTGAAAAATCTGTCACTTCTTTTGAGTTGCAAGTGCAATTAGCATTCGAATTATTTCCGTGCATGCTACTGGGGAGAAAGTCTCAAAGTAGTCAATACCTAGCTTTTGTGTGAACCCGTTGGCCACGAGTTTGGCTTTATGGCACTAAATAGTTCCTTGATTCAGCTTGATCTTGTAAATTCATTTAACACCAACAACTTCCCTTTCCCTGGGACATTCAACAAGTTCCCAAGTATGGTTTTTCTCAATCATATGCAATTCTTCTCTCATTGCATCCATCTAGACTTCTTGTGTTGTTGCCTCTTGAAAGCTGGTAAGCTCCATAGCTATAGTTGCAGATCTCGTAAATATCACTTACACTTTTGATTTTCCTCGAAGTAGAATCTGGACTGCCATCTACAGTAAAGCTTGAATTTGGTAGCTGTGATGGTGAAATTGTTGTATTAGTGGACTACACTGAAGTAGTAACCTCCTGAGTGTTTTGCACTTTAATTTCATTCCAGTTCCAAGCATCATCTTTATTAAAAACTACATCTCTGCTTATGAGTAGCTAGTCTTTTAGTTTATGCATTGTACAATCTATAACCCTTTCTTTCACCACTATACCCAACAAAAATGCATTTTACACTTTTATTATCAAACTTACTTCTTTTATCACTTGGAACATGAGCATAACAAATGCAACCAAAAATGCTGAAGTGATTTACCGTTAGTTTTTCACCACTTCATGCTTCAATTGGAGTCTTGTTCTTAATAGCCTCTTTTGGGCATCCATTGAGAATGTATACAACTGTGTTGACAGCTTCAGCCCATAAATTCTTTGGCAAACCCTTCTCATTCATCATTGACGTGGCCATGTCCACTATGGTATGATTTTTCCTTTCAGCCACTCCATTTTGTTGGGGAGTATATCCTATAGTTAAGTGCTTCCAAATGCCTTCATCTTTGAAAAACTTTTCAAACTGCTCTGAAGTATATTCACCTCCCTTGTCGCTTCGAATTGCTTTAATTTTGAAGCTAGTTTGCCTTTCCACAAGAGCTTTGAATTGTCTGAAAAATTTAAAAAGTCTCGAATTTTTCTATCAAAAAATATACCTAAGTCATCCAAGAAAAATCATTAATAAATATCAAGCATTATCTATGATGATTAAATGATGGTGTACGCATCAACCCGCTAATATTTGTGTATTTGAGCTCCAACGGTGCTTTAGCTTTCCATGATATTCCTTTCAGAAATGGTTGTCTCGCTTGTTTTCCATAATGAATTCTTCAAAGGGGGTGTCATTTGGCTCAATTTCAGGCAATCCACACACCATGTATTTCTCTTTGAGAAGCTTTAAACCATGAAAATTCAAGTGACAATATCGTTTTTGCAAAAACCAAGAATCCTGCAAAACTTTAGCTTGCAAAGCTTGTGTTCCATAATGGAACTAAATCGGAAAACTTCTTTATCTCTGCATTTTCACATGAGCAATCAAAGGTTTTTTATCCTTTTGATCATAAATTTTGCAAGCATTAACACCAAAAAGAAGATGATAACCATTTTCAACCAATTAATCAACACTTAAGAGATCTTCTTCTATGCAACGAACAAATAAGACACCATTAATGTATTTCTTACCACATTTGGTCTCCACGGAAATAGTCCCTTTTCCTTTGGCTTGTACAACAATTCGATTGCCTGATCTGACTTTAGATGATACAGCAGCATCCATGTCAAGGAATATCTGTTTATTCCCTGTCATGTGATTACTACATCCGCTATCTAATTGCCATATGCTGGAATCTTCTTGCAGAGTAGAATGATAAGCATAAAACAAACATCCTTCATCTTTTCTTTCTTCGGACAAATTTACATGATTTTCACTTTTCGTGTGCCTATTATCTTTATTTTGACAATACTTGGTTGCAGGACCATATCTCCCACAAGATTGGCATTTTGGCTTGTCTCGAAAGTAACAATCTGCAGTATCATGCTTTGTTCTATTGCAAATTTTGCAATAAAGTTTGGATTCCTTGGAATGCATAACTTTCTCCTGTTTGGAGTTCACCTTCCTATTATGCCATCTTTCTTTTTTTTGAACTTGAGCTCTTTCTTGACTGGTCACCTTTGTTTTGTGATCCAATGGTGACTTTGGTTCCAAATGTTCCTTCTACCAATTGCGTGTTGCGCTGTAATTTTCTTTGTTTGTGATTCTTTAACGACCCCATCAATTGTTGCAAGGCCAAGGTGGACAAATCTTTAGTTCCCTCAATCACAACTACCATATCATTATACCTTTCTATAGGGCTATTGAGAACCTTCTCCATGATGGTTTGGTTTGATAACTTCTCGCCAAGGGAGTACATTTGATTCACAATTTCAGTTACTCATGAGGCGTAATCCTGAATATTTTCAAAATCCTTCATTTTAAAATTCTCGAACTCCTTTCGAAGATTTTGAATTTTGTTTGCAATTACCTTATTTTCTCCTTGGAATTCTTGCTCCAAGATTTGACAAGCTTCTTTCACCGTTGTAGCCGCCATTATTCTAGGAAATATCAAAGTCGTTACTCCAGAATGAAGCATTGTAAGTCCTTTAGCATTTACAATATGAGTGTCTTCTTGTTGCTTCCTTTCGGCATGTTAAAGTTCGTCTTCATTTTCGGGCTCATCGTAACCTTTATCAACAACATTCTACAATCCTTCGGACATTAGCCATATCCTCAATTTTATCTTCCAAAAATCGTAGTTCTTTCCGCTGAATATTGAAATGAGAGAGAGAGAGAGAGGGAGAGGGATTGGAAGTGTTGGATGCCATTTACTTCCCTTTTCTATTTTTTTCAGGGTACCCCAGTTATGATCAAACTACGCTCTTGATACGAATTTGATGGTTTTGTGATGCTTAATTTGAGTTGCTACTGCAGAGCTCAAATATAAGGTATTTAGAGAGTGTTTTGTTGGAGAAAAACTAACTTGCATTTCTTGGTTGATTGACAAAATTAGAATGCTCCTATTTATACTACTCTATGGAGTAGTCTAGAACAATATAGAAACGTGAAAAGATAGAAATGATGCATTGAGCAATACTTTGGACTAAATTCATGAAACTTCGAACTTAAACTTATTTTTAGTGTTCTCAAGATAGTGCATGAATTCCAACAATCTGTTTGGTCTTTTCAGACCTGATGTGGCTTCAGTTTTGAGTATGCATTTATATTGGCATGCCTCTTGTGGGGGGAGAAGGAATCACATCATAACTCTTATTCCTATCCTAGTGTTTTGGTACATTTGGTTGGAGAGAAACAATTCTAAGCACAATGGGGAGGAATTTTTTAGGACAACGGGTTATTTCCAGGATTAAGTCGTATATCCAAAACCTTCATGATTCTAAATCGCTTTCAGGCCAGAATTGGCGGGATGATTTTGCTGCAGCCGTAGCCGTGGTTTCGAGGTGTCATGTTTTGTTACTTATAAAATTTGGAAGGTGCCTTGGATTAGCCGGAAGTTTCCTTGGGTTAAGTTAAATACCGATGGAGCTTCAAAAGATAATCCGGGTGTTCCTGGAGCAAGAGGGGCTAATCGAGGGGTTGGTGGCTGCTTCCTCTCAGCTTTTTCAGTTTATAGAATGATGAATGTAATGGCTGAACTTATAGCAATCAAATTGGTATTGGCTAAGTGTATTGAGAAGGGTATCTGTATGTATGGCTTGAAGAAGATTCACAAACTTCCCTTCAGATTTTGCTGAATGGTTATAATTGTGCTTGGGGTCTCCTACATGCCAGAATGCACATTTTAACTTTGATGCAGCAACTCACAGTCCGTACAACTCATGTTTTTAGGAAGGCGAATTCTTTGGCTGACGGTTCAGCGAATTGGGCGTGCGTGCAAAACTCTTCTGCAGATTCCGACAACGAGAATTTACCTAATCACTTGCGACACTTGCTGCAATTGGATCGAGCTGGTCTTCCCTACTTAAGAAGTATTAGACATTTGGCTTACTAAAGGCTTATCATTTTGTTTATTACTCACTTTGATTGGCTTCATAAATTATTCGTACAGGATATATGAATCCGTTAACACCATTGCACTTATTACTCACATAATAATTCTTACCTAATATTGTGTTTCAAAGAATATAGTTAACATGTAGCATTCAATACATTCATTATTTTATTTATTACTCCGCCATCTATTATTAATTGACATTATGATCTAACCATATGGGGCTATATTAGTCCATCAAAATTGGAATAAACTTAAAAATATCCAAGGGATTCATTCGTTTAAAAGTAGTATAGACATAGATAAAAACCCACGGAATACGGGTTTTTGAAAGCACGCATAGAAAGAGTGACATGATACTTCACGAACATCATCATAACTACAGGCTAAGGAACGGTCTCTCGAACCGGCATGGCATATATACTCTAAAGATATCAACTCTATTTCATGTTATTAACAAGAGGGATGACCAAAAAAGGCCCCCAAGCGAATCAACGTGTTGATAAAACGCAACATTGTTTAGTCGGCTTTTGTCGACAACAGATTAAAAATGTGGTTTTCGTAAATGCTTCCGGCATCAACAAGATCAATAGAAACCTGTTCTGCCAACGAAAAAAAGAAATCCAGAGCCAAACATCCAATATCCTGTAGTTACATGGCAAGGAAAAGTTGACTTTTGCATTATGAAAAATGGTCATATGAAGCCAGAAAGCAACAGATAAACAGAGTCCCATCACAGAGAAACTAGTCTCTTCTTCTAGACTTGACTAAATCTCAACACGACAACCATACTTACCTAGACAGAGTGCACCCTGAGCAATACTTGTACCCAATCAACAATTGCATCCTGAAAATTTCGGGAACGGTAATTCAGCCTACAACTTATAAGCAAAAGAAGTATACTGACCATATTTACATAATCTCCACCTGCGACCCCCATCAGATAGCAAGCCTATTATATTCACAAAAAATACCCTACCTATCCATGGCCCGCAAGATATGGATGTATATTGCAGGATTTCATAACTTCTTGGGACAATTTGCATTCTCAAGGCATGCACCCTCCCCTAAATCTTTCCGATATCCATTCCACAACAATAGAATGAAGTTAAGAGCAGACAACTCACCAAGTTCAATTTTCATCAGCCAATTTAGTAACGATTATAGTGTTTTGCAAAGTCGTCACGCCTGTGACGCTGGAAATCATCATAACCATCCTGGGGCCTAGAAGAAGGATAACTGTCCATGGCAGTTGGATATCTGCCCCTTGAGTGTACGCTGGTTCCAGAATGATGGAGATCGCCAGATGGATTATCAAATTCAGTATAACTCAACTGTTTGTAACCATCAAACCCAGATGCAGAAATGTGCTGCCGTGCTTGCTGCCTCCTTTGACCCTCATGTCGAAGGAACTCTTCCCACATATTTGCATGTGTGACCTTCAGCATAGCCACTTTCTTCATGTAACTCTCCCTTATTTCTCTGACAGCCTAAAATTGGAAGAACCCCAACATATCATCAGTCAGTGATCTTGTTAATTCTGGAAAACGACCCAGCGGAAAACAGGACAAGGCAGCTGCTTAAATACACATATTTTTAAGGAAAAAGAAAAGGTGATCAATATTCAAGCAGGGCAACGCACAAAAGCAGATTCACAAGGACTTCACGGGCATATCTTATTACTTTCACTTGTTAGACAAACAATCAATAACCTAACTTTAGGGGGAGGGGGAATAAAAAAAGAAAAGAAAAACAAAACAAACCTCACGATGTTTGTTATTTTCCTCATCTTCTTCTTTGTCTCGAATTCTTGCAAGTTCCATTGCCTCCTTTTTATATTGCAACTCTAAATCCTCCAAAGTCTGGGGAAAGGAAGAATAGTCAAAGTTACGGCCAGGCTGCAAGTTGGGTCCACCCCTATCAGCATTCCATCCATCTGTCCTGAAGCCACCTCTATTCTGATTATGGCCTTCATATGAATTATAAGAGTTTCCCATGCAAGAGAGGGGTGCCGGAGACTTTGAATGGCTTGATCGACCTCTACCTCCATCATTACCATAAGCTTCACAAAGGAAGATTGTGTTAAGCACTTCCTTTCAAGATCCCTAGAAATGCTTGCAGCTTTATCATGACAAACTATCTTAAATCCTCTTAGTGAATCCATCCAGGGGAAACGAGACTTGATATGCTTTCAATAAAAAAATTCATTTGGGGAACCATCCTTTTCAATTCAGAACCACCACGAAAGTTATATCAGAATCGAACATAACGCTTGATCGTAACAACTTACCTCTTGCTGCAAGAAAACGATGAGGAAAAAGCAACGTTAGTGAGGAGATGGACCAGCCAAAAAGAAAAGACAAATACATACAGATAATAGGAGCCTATGTATGATTATGATATTAGCGAACACTACAAGGCAATAGTATATCATACCTTGGGGAGAGCCACTTGACATCTTTTGTAGATCTTCACGAACACGGTCTTCAACAACTCTCTCTTGTCTGTCATACCTATGTTGGTTATATGCAGCGCTATGAGGGCTGTGATTGGATTTTTGGGAATCAGATCGTCCCAACCGAGAGGTGGCAGGACTTCTACGTTCAAGCGACCGAGAAACGGAAATTGGAGAGCTAGAGGAACCTTTATGCTCCCTCTCTTCAGAAAATTTATGAACACCCTTATTTGACCCTCATCTTTTATTTTATGAACAGCATCAACACCTTTTTTTCAATATCAGCCTATCCTTGCCGCTGACAATGATAAATTTCTCCTCAATTTTGATTTTACAACCAATATCCTTCTCAATTTTGTTCACCACATCTTCGGAGAATAAACCTTTCACATGAGGCTCTCTTGCAGGCACTCTTTCAAAGAAATCTTGCGACTTGCGATTAGCTCCAAGAGTAGATGGACAACCCTAAAAGTAGTAAATTTTAAGAAACAGCAAGTAAAAGCAAAAGTAAGCAGCTGTTATGCATAATATGTAATCCCATAATAATATTTTATGCGACAAGTGAAACAGCAATTAGCAATGTCATCACATTATATATTACAGATATGAAATGGATTGCTCTCCAGTCACCCCCCCCCCCCCCCACAAAAAAAATAATAACACCAAAAAATGCACAAAACCTCATATAGTGGTTGTAAATGATATCAAGAAAATTAACTTCGAAAGAGTTAGCACAGAACAACCTGACATCAGAACTAGGATTTTCTAATTAAGACTGTCAATAAGGTGAGGCAATGGAGCCCCGCTATATCACATTGTTTTTCTTCAGAAGTTTGTTCCTTTTTCTGAACCAAGTGGTAGGACAAGAGCTATAGCTCCTCTTAATAGTTGAATTCCACAAGGTACATAAAAAAAATTCGAAGTAGCCCAACAACTCTCAGCACATAAATTCTTTTGCTCTAGAGAACAAGAGTCTTATGCAACACAATACACAAACTTCACTACTTTATCCGGCAAGCTGGCAGCAAGGCAGGAGGTTCGTTGAGAAGAGAACTAATCCAGATGGCATCCAAGTCCTAAGGACACACTGAAAAATTAAAAACAAAAGGATTGGGAATCAACTAATATGGTGAAAAAAGTACCTGAGTAAAGTGACCTGATTCACCACATATTTTACAGATCATTTCTTCTTCTTTCCTCTTCTTCCAGTTCCTCTCTGTAGCTTTAGATTTAGCTTCCCAAACCTTAGCCTCTCGGCTAGTAAAATCTGTGGGGACAGCATTAGGGTCACGGGCTCCCTCTTCTTCATCTGAGCCCGCATGCGATCTTTTGTTTGTTGTTGTTTTTCTTGTGCATTTGTTGCATTAGAACCGTAAGGACCAGTATATGCCTTGTAGATTTCACTAAAATCATCATCTGCATCCAAGTCTTCTCGACTCATCTCAGCTGAATGAACAAACTCCTGACGTCTACCTTGATCAATTGATGAAGTTAAAACAAAAGACAATCAATCAATAAGAGGAGAAGGGTAAATATTTTCGAAAGAAAATCAGTTAATAGAAGCAGAAAACAGGAAACCCGTTTGACAAGACGTCTTTCATTTCATCTTGGGAGTTATTTCTTCACAAAACTTATCGTTTGATGAAAGTAAAGCAGACTGCAAACCCCCCACCACAGCAGAAAATGGAACACACTCAACGAATTTGTAAAAGTTAAACAATCACTTTTGGAAAATGATTTTAATTGCAAAATTCCTTGATTCTCAAAAGAAAAAATTGCCCCAGGCAAATAGAATGCAGTAGCCTATCAGTGTTTACATTCAATGCTGTATATCTATTTGCACGCAGATCATACATTGAACTTTCTTGTCAGATACTTTTCTGCAGTAACATTACATTTCTGAACAGGAAATACACACGCGCATATATACATATAATACACGTATATCTATCAATTATGATGAGATGGGCTGCCATATAAAAAAATAATCAAGCAACCAATATTCTTCCTAGATTATATTGACCTTAGCTAATCGAACCAAACAACATGAAAAATGAATACAAGAATCAATTTGTCTTGAAATCAGATAGGCATAACTCTCACAATACAAATTAATAAGTCACTCTAAAGAAAGGCATTGGAGCCTCAGAATTAGTGCGAAAAAGGGAAAAAAGAAAATAACAAACAAACAATGTGCATTTGAGCACAACAGCGATTATTCCAATATTTGCACCCAACATCCCCAATACACATTGAGCCACACTTTGCATCAGAACATGAATGTAGGTATAAAAACTAACGGGATAAAAAAAAAATCTTCTAGGTTTATGCACGTGTGATTTAAAGGACTGGAGTCCTGGACTGTCAAATTTTCATCATAACATATAACTTTAGGCTTTTGAAAGAATTCTTGGATGAAATAGATGCAAAAAAGAACAGCAAAACGCTAAAGCAAAGCCTCCCCACCATCCAAAACACAAGAGCACCACAGATTCATGCGCTTGGAAATAACTAGAAACTGTAAATGTGTTAAGTAGTAAATCAGGAAATTGAAAGTACCAATTCAATTACCAATAACAGGAACAAGAAATTGGATTGATACCTCAGAGAGAGAGAGAGAGAGAGAGGAGAGAGAGACAGAGAGACAGAGAGCGGCGAGCTGGGGTGAGGCGGGATAACAATTAACAAACAGCTAGGGCTCGTTTGCCCTTTCTGCCTCTGGTTTTGGTTTTTTCCATTTTCCTTTTTTCGGTTTTGTATCGCTCCCTCTTTCCCGTCAATTTATTAATTGGGAAAGGGTACTACTTCGTTAAGAATAAATAACAAAATAGTCTCATAAAACTTATTTTATTGGAAAAACTCATTATTAAGAGATTAGGAAGTTCACTTTTATAAAATTCGCAATAACTTCTGAATATTTCAAAACAAAGAATTGATCAAATTTAAATTAAACACATTCATGATTGCTATCATTATTTTTTTTTCCGAAAAGCACATATTATCTTTTAAATACTTATGTAACACTATTTGAAGTTTTATTAACAATTTTTGAATAATTACATCTCTTAGTAGATTTGTACAAGTAAAATATAAATTTAAATAGCGAAAAGAACTTGGTTCCATAATTTCTAATAGAAACTTAGAAGTGTGATAGATATATCACAAAATAAATTAAAGTGAATTCTATAAATAAACTATTATACAACGTCCAAAATCAACCAAATGAAAATACATAGGACTCTACTTCGTGTAAATTATCCCAAATTCAACCAATTATTGATGAACTGAAAATCTTTTATGTGACTTTTGTAAATATCTATATTTCTACACTACTACTTGTTTGCATAAAATTTTGACAGTCATACCGATGTGTTTGAGATTATTGAGTTCGATATGCAAATAGTCATTTTGAATTGAGCTCCTTGAGTGCAAGCGTGCCAGTGTGAGAAGAATGCACAAATTGAAGTCTGGTTGTTTTGATTTCGATGGGTTACGTCTAAAACTTCTATTCAAAAGCAATTGTGTTGAACTAGGCAAATACTCACTCTAAGGTTTCTACGCACCTATAATTTAATGTAGGACTTAAATTTAGTACTTCAAAGATCAAAAAGGGTCTAAAAATTTAAATCGAAAAGGTGCATTGAAGACAATGGCTACTTGCCACGAATAATACAAACTTTGATTATAAACACGTACATTGATGACATGGGTCATATCTATGAGTTAAGTACATCGATAGACTATTAGGGAGTTTGACTACTAATGCGGTCGCTTTTTGGTTCGACCGCGTTAAGGAATTTGATACGCTCCGGATGATAATGCTGGTGGCCCACCTGTCAAAGAGGGAGGAACGCACGTGAGACTAGCCGGGTTTGCCCCGGCGTAGGCTCTCCAATGCTCAAGTCAGTTATCGGGTAAAATGGAGAAGATGATGAATAGTAAAATGCTATTCTTGTTTCTCAAATAACATGATTCAAAGGTTGAATGATTTGTTATCTCTTACGTGGAGAGCCTTTTGTTATTTATATGAGAGGGATTCCCTAATGTGATGTGGTTTATGGGGGTTGGTCAGCCCTTTTGACATGTGAGGTACAGGTGGACGTGTTTTTTTATCCCATTTTGAACTCTCAAATGACGGCTAATCTTACCCTCTCATTATGAGGGGTCCAATTAACATTTAATGTGTATTTTGAGCATTTATGACCAAGAATTGTATTTATGATTGGGCAATTAATGCCTGGAGACCGATGGGAGGGACCCATGTACAGCAGGGGCACGCTAGGTGGCGGTAGGTAAAGGCTTGTCATTAGTCCACCAACTGGGATTTCCCGTTAGCTGATGAGCTTGGCAGAGGCTAAGTATAGGGTTTGTTTCCCTCGACATAGCCACGTTCGAGGACCCCAAAACCTTTAAGCCACCTGTACTTTAGCGCCACTTGCCCAACATAAGAGGTCTTGAGGGTTCCGGAAGCCCTCATGGCTGTTTTGTCCCGAAATTTAGGGATAAGCCTGAGGAGTACCTCCCCTCTCGTGCCTCACACTTCAAGGCTCACTTTCCATACGGACGCACTCTCGAGGACCATAGATCTCTTCGAGGTCATCGGTTCTCACACTTGGTGAGTTTTCTGGCTTATAACATCATGGTCGATGACAACCGGCTTAAAACCTCCTTCGAGGACAGCCTACCAGCTCGAGGGCTCTATTTGCCTCACAGTTGGGATTTAGACAGGTCTGCCTCTGCTGACGTGTCCGGCTGAGGTGGCACTTGGCACATCTTTTGTCCCCCCACTCTTGATTTGATGATGAGGTCAGCTTCAAGAGTGACTCTCGCCTTTGGGATGCCGGGCACCTTTTCAATTTTGATTTGAAACACTTTGTGGCACGAAAGGTCGTGCCTTTTCACTTCTGATGGCTCACGCACCTTTACCAGGGGACGGTGGCAAGCACGCACCTTCCATCTTTGGCGGCAAAGGGTCATGATAGCAGGGGCGTTTCCCATGCCATAATTACTATAGCCATAATTGCATTAAAAGGCTAGGGAGCAATTATGGTTGGTGGTGTCCTCCCACGCCACCTTCTTTTATAAATAGCCAGAATTCTCCCTCATTGGGATTTTCCTCACGTTCAGCCTAGAGTATTTTGGAAGAGACCCTGAAGACGTCAGACTCCTAAGAGTTGTCATTACCTTAGCTTTCTGCTGGCGCATGCCATCTATTCCTTCTACGTGATCTTCACTTTTTTTTTTATCTCCACCTAAAGCCTTTAATTAGAAACCCTAGCCACCATGCCTCCTAAAAGAAGTTTTTGGACGACTCAGACCCAATGCCTCCTAAAGAAGTACGCCTGCCCCTCCCAGCCGGTTTCAGGGAAATGGGTAGTTTCAAACCTTTTCTCTCCCCCATGATATTCCAAGCAACATTACCCCTACGGAGATAGAGAGAACCAGGGAGGAATTCGGGGTGCGTTCACATTCACATGCATAGGCCCTAGTCAGAAATATGGTGGAGCCCCCGGGCTGGTGGCCAACCTTTAATTTCCATCATTTTGAGGCAGGGTTGCGTCTGCCGTTCCCCATAAAAGGTCCGGAGGTTACTGGAATTCACCAACGTCTGCCCGAGCACACTGGTGCCCAATTCCATCATGATCATCGACGCCTTTTGTGGTGATCATGAAGTGGCTCAAAGAATAAACCAGTCAGGGCCTACTTTCTAGAATTCTTCTGCTCAAATAAGTCGTTAGGTCTAGCCCAGGCAGGAGGCAGAAGACGAGCCTGGCTTCTTTTATCTTTCTGCCCGCTCGCTTCCTCCAAGGTGTTGGATGGGTTCAAATCTTCCTACGGATCGGGTGGAAAAATAAGTATGTCTTCATGGAGGATCGAGGGGCAACTGGGCATACCCTCGAATTGGCGCTAACCTCCCATGCTCAATCCCAAACGAACATGCACTGAGGAGCCTAGCTTCGACGAGGGGAAGGTGTGGACTTTGCGAAAATGGGGAGAATGGCGCCCTCTCTTGACCTTAGAAGAGGTCCTTCAACATGCCGCCTCTTCGAGTGCCTCAGACGACCCCAGCCCTAGCAGAGCCCAGGTACGAGGCGCCACATTATCACGAGGAGTGATCCAGGGCCTTGGGCGCTCTATATGGGTTAACTTTATCATTTTTTGAATCGTCTCCTTTCTTCTGTGCAGGCATTCAACGTATTGATAGACACATGCAAAGCTATGTGGCTAGGCTCACAAGCAACGACGCCGACCCAACCCCACTCGCCCAAGGTCACCACTTACCACAGGGCTGTGTGGCAAAGCCACGGCGGCCAAGGGAAGGATTGGGGCGCGGGTGAGGGTCGAGCCAACGGGCTGAGGAGGCTCCCCTCTCCGAGGGTGAAGTTCAGGAAGAAATCCCTTGAGGTGAGGGCACGAAGGTCTCCATTGCTGAGTAGACAGCTGCAGAAAGCCCAAGGGGGGCAGGCGAGGGTCCCCTTCAACTGCGCAAGAAACCATTGCCGCCTCGAGAGCCTTCACAACTCTGGAGGCCCCCGTCGCCCCGGAGTCTTCTGTTCCAGAGAACCCCCCCGTCAGGGCCCTCACTGGGTGAGGTGGCGCCTCCATCTCA
>CM047880.1:9519423-9537176 GCA_026212405.1 Petrea volubilis
ATTGAAGGTTTTGTTTATACAAAATGTCATGATATAAATCGAATTGGATATTTTTTAAAGAGTGTGTAATATAATATATATGTGTGTGTGGGTGTATGTATCACAAAAATATGTTTTGAAAGTATGACATTAAAATTAATGTATGTACACCATAAGATAGATGCATGACAGTTAAAGGCCAGATTAGGTGTGCATGGCTAATCCAATGCTTTATCCGAAGGCGTGCAACAGTTAAAACCAGGCAAAAAGCGAAAGTCCTTTTGAATTTTGTCCAAAAAAAAGATTCCAAAGACAAAAGAGAGCAGACAAAGTACACAAAATATGTCATATTTACAACCTTTTTTTCCATCAATCTCTTTACCAATGCACGCCAACAAAAAAAGCTGGGAATTTTTCTTACCTAATACTTTGAACCTACAAAAATTTTTGAAACAAGATAGTTCCAAATATTGTTTTTAATCATTCAAAAAAATTTATTTGAAATATATATGACAAATAGTATCGAACATTTGAAGTTAATTGGAGTCACAAATTTTTATCTAGCATGTTACACCATGTCCAATTAATCTAAAGTCATCAAAACATCGTCAAATTCACTACTAACAACACCAAGATATTTAAAATATGGGAGGCAGAATTGATTTAATTTAGACTTACCTGTACATGGACCTTCCATTGCCAAAAATGAAGTCTATGGAGCCCTCAATGTAAATTCCTTGAAGTAATGGGCGGCCGGCGTCGGTCGCAAAGAGTGTCTTGTGCGCCGTAGAATCCACAGCCGTGAGAAGAGGCCTTGTCGCCGGATATCCGAAATGCCACCGCTTGACACCCCTGCATGCCCGGCATCGGCGCCGGTGCAGTGTTCTATGATACAGAACCGCGAATTGTCATTGAAATTGTACGGATTATTATATCATAAAATTTTAAGATAGTTGTGGATACGAAGCAATTAAATCATGGGATAATTATCGGAAAATTCATGAATTTTGTTTTAATTACGAAATTTCCTCTATTATTGAATTTACAATGATTCATTTTTAAGGTTTCTTTCCTGTCTTATAAGTAACACCAATAATTGTAATTTCAATGTATGGAGCTCCTTTTGTAATTGTGGCAAATTTGAGTGGGTTTGTTAATTAGTCCTAAAATTTAACTGTGGCAATTTAAAATATGTATTTCTGTTATCGTTAAATTTATTGTCGCAAAATAAATATTTATTTTCATCTAAGAAAATGTTATTAGCTGTAAAATAAGGATATTATCATTTAATACATATTATTAGTTAGTATTTAATTTTTTATCTATAATATAATAAGTTTTTGTAATGTAAGAATTGGCGTGAGATGGAGTGAAAACAGTCACGTAACTTATCAAATACATAATAAAGAAATAAATCAGATAAAGACATGTCAAACGGTCATTAAAAGGCCATTTTTGGATCAGTTTTCGAAAATTTATCAAAAAAGAAGGGATCGTTTTTGGAAAAGAGTAAATTGTTGGACCTACCATCGGCAATGGACTTATTGGGGGGAAAAAATAGCAGCAGTAATAATTAATATTGTGAAACACAAAATCAATATCATGGTTTATATATATATATGTGTGTGTGTGTGTGTGTGTGTACGTAACCTTTGGTTGTGCCGGAGAGAATTGGAGCAAAGAAAAAAAAAAGATTAGTGAAATATAACATATTAAATTATTAATTGACATTGTAATGATCACCAATTAAGTAACAAAGAAATAAATCAATTTTATCATAATAAAAATTTAGCAAGTTTAATTGCAATGAAAGTTAATTATAATTCAGTTGTCACAAAATATAATGTCATTGACTAATTGAGCCACTAATTCATGTTAATAAGAAAACAAGTTCTATCACTTAATATATAGTGATACAATTAATTTTCACATTTTCAATTTTTGTCATTAATATCATAGTTTATATGCATTAGGCACATGAATATAAGATTTATATCATACTAATTCATGTAATCAGAGACGGAGTCACAAAAAATTGTTTGAGGGGGGGAGATAATTTTTCTTAAAATATTAAATGTAATTTTATGATTCAGGATGGGAAAAAATTTAAAATTTTCAAATATTACATGCAAATTTTAAACTCAATATAACTTAAGGAAAAGTGACCGGACCTTCTAGGCTCCTAGCTCTGTACTATAAACTAAACTATTGGACTCGGATATTTATATAAACTAAACTAGCTCTGTACTATATTGGGGGGTGACCCTCTTAATTCAGTTGCTCCATTCACAACACCAGGATTCAAACTCTGGACGTTGTTAGGGGATCTAATGCCTCAATCCCGCTAGACCAACTAGTGGTTGGTGACTCGGATATATATATATGTGTGTGTACCTTGAAGGAGATATTTCTGGCAGAGAAATAGGGTGCGAAAACCGTGACAGAAGCAGTGTGATAAGTACGCAGCTGCTGGCCATCGGGTCCACGGTCACATGCTCTGTCGTGCCACTCTATCACCGTCATGTCTCTCCCCGCGCCTTGGAAAGTTATGTATGGTTTTGTTGCTGGAACCACCACTTTCTCTCTGCACCACCGTATTAATTAGTAATTAATCACTGTTTTTTGAAATACTTATATATATATATATATATATTATTGTATATAATCTGATGATACGAAGTTTAGTTGAGGGTTTGACGATTATAGTATATTCAATTAATTGTGAGTGTGGTAGAATATGGAAATTAATGAGGCGAAGATTCTAATTTAGTTATGCCGGATACTATATATAATCCCCGTTGATTACAATTATTTGCAGTACCCCTGAATTATACTACTACATATGTGTTGCGTTATTTATCAAAAAAAAAAAATACATATGTGTTGCGTTTAAATTTTCAAATTATAAAATGTAACAAATCAACTCTCAGTAATAGTAAAAGAGTACTTAACAAATTCCAGCCCCCACCCCCAATATTTGCAATTCAAGACTTGATTTATTATATTTTGTAGTTCAAAAAAGTTAAAACGTGATGTATAATATAATTTAGAGGTGCAAAATATAAGTATATACCTATAACTATCATATAGGGAATGACTTTGGTGTTACATAAACACCTATAGCGTCAAGATCCGGACCATAAAAGAAATTTTCCTATAGTAGAAATACCACTTTTTTTGGTGGGCACGTAGCAAGAAATTCTAACTCGTACGATGCTTATGCTATTTGAAATGTTACATATATATATATATATATATATATATATTATGTATTATGTGGTCCACACAATCCATGTCGTTTATGTAAACAACACGTCCGAATTGAATGAGGAAACTAGACACGAGCTAGAAAGACTCGAGCATGGAACAAGAGAAGGTTTCAAATTTCAGTTATATATTTTTTTTTTTGTGAACTGTATTTAGGACTCCTAAACTATATCTTGTGATGCAGTTATTAATTTGAACTGCAAAATGTTACAAAGCAATTTAAGGACTAATTTGTTAACAATTTTCAGGTTTCAAGATAAATGCAACATCCGATATAATTCATGAGTGCAAACTGTAATTAACTCTTATATTAATTCTGATTTATATATATATATATATATATATATATATATATATATATATGAAACGTATTCATCTTTTATTTAACACGCACAAAAAAAGCGAAGACATTTATCTTGTATACACGTACCACAATCTGAAAAATGAATAACAAAGTGAAGCAAAAATAAGCAAAAATTGCATGATGAGACATGAAATAACAATTTGAAATGCATTAGCTATTCTCCGGCTTGTTAATGCTAGCTATTAAGTGATCGAATAATAATAATAATAATAATAGAGAGAGAGAGAGAGAGAGAGAAGAAATGTATGTAATTTGATGTGAAGGTCAATGGGCCTTTAATCTAATGGATAAGTACCTCATGCTAATTTAAAGGCGTGGCGAGTATCGTTAGGGGTTCGAATCCTAACAATATGCAAAATACGTATTATCAAAAAAAAAAAAAAGGACAGATGAAGAATATTACATGTAAACACCTGCACTGATTAGAATCAGCACATTCTTGCTGTTATTCTCCGGAATAGAATCCACCGCTGCTTGAACCGACTGGAATTCACCCGACCCATTCGCGTCCACCGTCACGACCCGGTTGCCCGACGGCCCGACCCATTTGTGGCGGTGGTGAATGCTGCTGGAATTAGAAGAACGACTCACTGAGTTAGTACTAGTTACAAATATTATTGCATGTAAAAAGAATAAAAACATAATCATAAAGAAATTAATGTTAATGTTATTACTACTATAGTAAAGAAAAACAGCCATTTTTTTTATTGAAAACGAAAAAGAAATAGAATGTGCAGAGAATGATTGAAAAGGAATGTTTGTTGACAGAGATTTGGAGGAGGATTTGAGTTAAGTAATTGAATATTTTCTTGGAAGAAGAAGAATCTGAGTGTTATATACAAAATGCAAGAGATTTATGTATATACACACACACACACATATGGGTGTGGGTGTGTGTTTGTGGGCTTCATGGCCATTGCAACGGTCATATTCTTTTGGTGTTGCCCGCCTATTTTGTGTTTCATTATTGGTCTAAGATAGAGAATTGGTTTCTAGTGCTAAAAAAGTCAAAAAAGAAGATAAATTCCTAACTTGATTTAATTTGTAATTAATTATGTACAAAATATTCTTTGTCTCGACGATCGAGTATTTCATACCTTATTAATAATTGTAATGGTTATAATGTCAAGGTCACGTGATAAGTTTTATGTTGTGAGATAAAACTCGTATTAGAAATGTATTTTTAGATGGGGATTAAGCTAGAAATAACATTTTACGCCGAGTTACATAATATTACTACCATTCCTATATAATATTGAAACATAAATGGACTGTTAAAAAAAAAACTTAATTTGACATATATAACGTGGCATTTTTAAAATGTGTCTCAGTTATATGTTAATTATGTTATTTCAAAAAAAAATGGTATTTGAATAAGTTATATCAAATTCTAATTAGAATGTTTATTTTCGATACTGTGAAATGTCGAAATAAATTACTGCTACAGACAAATATTTGCACTTTACTTAAAATACTGTCTTCACATAAAAAATCTCGCAATATCAAATTACAAGTACATTACTAACATGATAGTTTTTTTTTTCAAATATAATACACTTATCAAACGATTTGTGGGGTTCAACCAAGCCAAACTTAGCGAACAAGAATTTTCCTTACATCTAACATCCCACATCACACATGCATTCTTTATGTATAAAAATATATTTAAATAAACAGTCAGATGTAGATCACTAGATATAAAATGAAACAAAACGGTCCAAAATAGAAATTGTCACATCTTATTATAAAATATTCACTCTTAATTTGATTGATGGTTAGGGTATGGCTACATATCATTTTATAACCGGTTCAAAATTGAGCCCACTACAAAATAAACTAAGCTTAGATAACAGAGGCTACGGATTAAAATTTGTCAGTGTTTCTGAACGTTATAAGTAGCAAGCAGGATACAATTATGTACTTGCTTGTCCATGAGACAAAAGTTTTGTTTTTATTCATTTCTCTTCTTGAAAAGACCAAAATGCCACTCCCCAATTGTAAGGGGCTATTTCTTGAGACCACGATGGCAGGGACAATATGGGGAATTCATAAATGGCATGGAAATAATTGATGAAGAAAAACCAAGGTCAGAGTTCACGGGGGTATGTCTTAAAAAAAGTAGCCATCAATCATGGGGCCAATATAGTCAGAATTTTCCGTTGATGTCCACAAATTGAATGTTTTTATTATTTAAATATTTGGTTTTTTATTCTTACACATAGTTCAACAATTATTGGAAATTATAGGTCAAGATAATGACAAAAAAATGACCTGTACTATAAGCTGTGTTTTCTTCTTACCACTTCAACCCTCCGTTTGGAATAAAAATTTTGATGAGGAAAAATAGAAAGAAAATGAAAGGGATCGAAAATAAAAGTAAAGAGTACTATCATTTGAAGCAATGAAAAAAAAATTTCTTTGTATTTTTCTTAGAAAAATTCAAGAACCAAACAGAGAGTAAGTGTTTACATTGATTACCAATTAATTAAGAATGAGTTTATAATTATCAATTAAGAATTGATAATGAATAACTATCATTATCAATAAGCCAATTTTTACTTATAAAAAGATAGACAAGTATCTAGACATTTAGGGGTATTTGCTAATTCTTTCACTTTTTCAAAAAGTTAAATTGGTAAGAAAAGTTACACCAACGAAAATTCAGATTGTTTGGAAAGAAATATGACAAAAAAATTTGACAAGAAAAAAAAAAATCCACTAGAAGTTGTGGATTTTTTTTTTAAAAGGTTGAGAAGTGATTAAAAGTGTTAAGAAAAGTAGAAAACCTACAACATATATATTTACTAAAAGAACCAACAAACACTTTAAACCTTGTGCAACTGTGCTTCTAGCTTCTGCCTATTTTTGAGTGCTTTGTAAGCAGAAGTAAAATGACAAAACACTCTATTTCTGTGTTTTTGTAACTAAGAGTATAAGTTACTGAGTCCCCATTATTGTGAGCACCCTATTAGTGAACTCGATTTCAATCTCTCTCCATATCAAAACTTTCATCATAAACTCCTTTTTGTTTGTATTTTTTTCCATTATAATGGAATTTTTATGACTATTGTCTTTTCAAAGAGTTTGTTTCCCATGGTTGACGATTTAAATATTTTTACTGTCGTGATTGATAGCTATTAAGATCATGTTTAAATGACAATGAATACCCTTACATTAAATGATAATATATTTTATATTTTATTTCTTAATAATTTTCTTGTTAGAGTAGTACCTGATAAGTCAATGAGATTAGCGAAACTTCACATACCGTTCGTAACAAATAGTTTTTTCAATTAATAATATAAATGAAAGTTTATATTTTTTTGCTACCTTCATCATAATATGTAAGTTATACTCGAGTATAACCTATGCACATATGTTGAAGCTTTTAGATCTCACATAGAGATGAATGTCTTGAAATAAGTATTTAAAAGCGTGATTTAAATTGCTTCAAGTCGAAGACTTTAACAAATACCAAGAGTATTAACTTGACTCATATTTAGGGATGGCAACGGGCTGGGTCTGGGGCGGATGTGGCCAAACTCGGGACCCGCCCAGGTTGAAAATTTTTAGACCCAGACCCAGTTCCGCCCCGAACCCGGGTCCAACCCGGTAGACTTGGTTAATTTTTTTAAAATAATTAAAAAATATTATTTAAAAAAAATATATATTATCATAACTATTTAATCATGAAAAAAAAATAATATTATTACCAAAATACTAATTATTTGTAAATTTCTATGAATATATTCTAAATTTTGAAAAATTAAATATCTTTATCACATATTTATTTGCTCATATTTTGAAATTATTACTTAACTACTGATGTGAGATAATTATTTTTATATTTAGAAATAGCATATTTATTTTTTTATGTGACTGTATATAATATACACTTTTGTATATAAAATATAGATACATATTATATAAATTTATATAAAATAATAAATACAAAATATATATAAGAACCTTGCGGGGCGGGTCCGAATTTTGAAATGAAGACCCAAGAGCCGCTCCTGACCGGGAGTCTAAAAACCTGCCCCATTAGGGGCGGCCCTTGAACCCATTGCCATCCCTACTCATATTACATATCTCAAATGAGAGAATGCCTTGTTTCAGAGACTTTGATTGTAGAGACATTCATGTGTGCATAAATAGGTGCTCATTAGAGAATGAATTCACTGAGGATCAATCGATAAATACCTGAATGAGACCACTAGTAGCACGTCAAATTAGGATTGTTTATCAGCTTCTCGTATGCATTCATTAGTCCTTAAACTTGAGACTCTATAATAATATTGTACATGAACATCTATACTTTGATATAGATACCGACTCTACGATGGGTCTTATGGTGCCAATATTGTGTATGGATCTATAATGTACAAAGGTCTATGAGAGTCAATAAAAAATCCATTTGCTCACCTTGTAGAGTGAGTGAGTTTTCTATATATATATATATATATATATTCTATTTTAATTAGTTTACGAAAAATCGTAGCGACATTAGAGACAATAGAAAATGAGTTTTCCAGATCATATGTCTATTAGACTAATTATAAATAAAAATCATAGAACCGAGGATAATAGGAATTCTGATAAATCCCATGTGCTAAACTTCAATTCAGGAGATTGGATAATAGAGAGACTATATTTGCACGGTAATTATAAGCAGATATGTTCATACATTTCACTTCACCTAAAGAGTTAATTTAGTTGGGTCTTGAAGCCCAAGCCCATTAATTGATTTGATGGATAAATTGAAATTAGAGAAATTGACGGAAAATCAATTAACTAGGAATTAATTAACTAATCTAATTAACTAATAATTTAATTGATAGAGTATTAATACGGGATATAATTCTTATACTAATCAAAATAGGATCAAAATAAGAGTTAATCGCCAAAGGAGACTTACTGTAATTAACGGATCACCACGATTCTTTGTTGTGAAGGGGCGGCTACATTATAAAATCGAGAAAGGAAGTAATTTTTGGAGATAATCCCAATGAAAGTTGACCAGGCCTAGTTAGAGGAAATATTCAATTTTCTTTGTTTAAGCGGTGATGTGGCCAAATCCGCCCTGGCCACGTACGCGCCTCCTCAGCTCACACGTTGGATCCAGCTCAACACATACAGCCATCCCCCTATCGCCGCGTGTCAGGCCTATCTCGATCAGGCCCACGGTCTTTTTTCTTGATGGCCTTGTTCGGCCAGAGTTCACCACACCCCCTCGATGAAACGACATGTTCGATGTCGACAATACTTCATTCTCGGAGTCAATGCTCTGAGATCCTCCTCGAACAAGGAATGCATCCCACGCGCCCACAGCGCGTCATGGGGAATGCCCGTTACCAGCAACGGGATTGGGCCAACCTAATTCTGGTCCGGCCCACCTATTTTTTATTATTATTATAAATAGTACGGCGACACTAGTCATTGGGTAAGACAATTTTTATCTACCAATACGCTGATTACTGCTTACTATTCACCTGCCCGAATTCTGACTTGAGCGTCGGAGGGTCTTCGCCGGAGACACTTCCGGCTAGTCTCACGTGTGCTCCATCCTTGCAGAATAGAATCCGACCAGCATTCAGATACTCCTACTCGGATCCACCTGACCGGACTCGAACACTTACTCCCAGATCGAAGTGACGTGTACCGCAGGCCAAAATCCGACCACATCATTTTGGCGCTAGAAGGAGGGCCTCTATTCGAGCAAGTGAGGAAATGGTAAACACACGAAGGACCGGAACAGAGTCAGGGGCCCCGCAAACCACCGCCCATCCTGTTCCCGAAACTCACGTCATCCCACCTCACGCTGTCTCGCAAGCCATCGGGCCAGCACCTACGCCTCCCGCCGGGCAGAACTTCGTCGTTCTGACGGCTGATCAGTTCAATACGCTCCTACACGAGATCCGGCGGGCGAACCCAGTCCCCGCCCCGGCTGCCACTGCTGAAGACCCTCATCCGATGAGGGAGGATATTCGCCCCCCGCGAGGTGTTCGGGCAACCGACGCCGAGCGGGATGACGCGCGGGTGAGCGAACGGATCCCCACAACAAGGGAGGTCCACAGAGAGAGACGGCCCCCGCCTCCTCGACCGGCGGAGGAAGTTGACGAATCCTCTGTGGGGGCGTCCTCAGGTCATCCTGCGCGGAGTCACAGAGAACGGTTGGAGGAAATCTCCCACCAGGCCACAGAGATCCAGCGGAGGATCGATGAGGTCCGCCGCGGAGAAAGATCCCGTGATGATGTTGGGGAACTTTCGCATCGGATGGAAGACCTTAACCGGAAGCTCGAGGAAGTATTTCACCGCTCCGGACAGGGATCGGCTCAGCGATACTTTGTGCCGGACGAGGCAGACCCACTTAGCGCAGACCTTCAACGAGCCCGAGCACCCAGAGGGGTCCGAATCCCGACCGACTTGCCCCGATACAATGGAGAAGCGGATCCCAAATAACACCTAATACAATTCAAACACGACATGCGCGTGCACATGATCGACGATGACTTCGCCGCGAAGTTGCTGGTTACGACTTTTCAGGGAGTAGCCTCGCAATGGTACGTCCGCCAAGCCCCAGGTTCGGTCAGAAGCTTCACTGATTTGGCAATAAAGTTCGTCAACCATTTCTAGACGAAAAGCCTAGCGAAGCTGCCCCCATCCCATTTGCATAAGATTCGGCAAAAGGAGGGTGAGTCTCTGAGGGACTTCTTTAACCGATTCAACACCGAGCTGCTCAAGGTCGAAAGCGTCCAGATGGACTTCCTCCTCGACGTAATCATGGGGGCCATCCGAAACCAAGCATGCTCGGACCATTTGGCCAGGAAGCGCCCCGCCACCATGGAGAAAGTCATGTCCATCGCTCAACAATACATGAATGTTGAGGACATGAGGTTTAAAAGGAGGCCAGAGGTCGGGGAAAGGAAAGAACGCCGACGAGACAATGATCTCACCCCATTGGTGATGTCAAGGAAAGAGATCTTCGCCACAATTAACGCCAGCGACCCGACGGTTTTCCGGAGGCCGAGGAAGATCCAGGACGCGGATGGAGCCCCTCCGAGAGGGAATAAGTATTGTGCGTTCCACAAGCAAGTGGGTAACCACGACACCGTGGTCTGCTATGCCCTCAAGAAGGAAATACAGCGCCTTACCGATATGGGCCGACCGGAGATCAAAAAATACGTGAAAAAGCAAGGACAGGGCCACAAGAGTGACGGAAGCCGTCGACGCAACTCCCCGTCCCCCACGGACGATGAACAAGGTACACCGAGGAGGGCTAGATCTCGCTCTCCTCGAAGGGGCTACACGCCTTCGACTCAAACCGACAAACAGCCTGCCACACAGGACAACCTCCTGGTCAGGGGGATGATCCACACCATAGCGGGAGGCCCTAGTGGAGGAGACACTAAAAGTAGGAGAAGACAGGTGGAGAGGCGCCTCGACCAGGCCCGATATCGTATCGAAGAGTGCTACTACCACGAGAGGCTGCATGTCAACACCATATCAGAAGCGGCGACGCCGTCGCCAGAGTCACTCGAATTCTCCGACCGTGATCTTGCGCACATCCCGAAGACAGAAGGCCTCGAGGACACACCGGATTACCCGATGGTCATTAATTTGGACGTAGCCAACTACTCCGTGGCAAAGACCCTGATCGACAATGGGAGCTCCGCCAACATCATTTTCGCCAACACCTTCGCCAAGATGGACTTAGGAGGATACACGCTCTCCCCCGTGCAGACCCCTCTCGTCGGGTTTGGGGGTTCCGAGGTGGTCCCTCTCTGGATGATTCAACTCCCCACCTCGTTGGGGGAGGCCCCGAGAAGGAAGACTATGATGGTCCAGTATCTAATAGTTGACGCTCCGTTTGCTTACAACATCATCATCCTCGGACGACCCGCTCTTAATGCATTTCGGGCGGTGGTGTCCACGTATCACTTAAAGATGAAGTTCCCCACGCCCGCGGGGGTCGGGCAAGTCACATGTCGGATCCTGGACGCCTGGAAGTGTTACTCGGCCTCCGTCGAAGGGAAGAAAACTCCGGCACCCCAACTAGTCGAAGCAGCCGCTTCGCGGATGGACATCCCCGAGTCCTCCGAAATCGACCCGGCAAAGCGGAGGAGGCTAGAGGTCAGCCGGGCGCGTTGTGACAAGGCCGAACGGGAGGCTCGAGGAAGCAACCTCCAGGCGGATTTGGAAGAAGAGCGGCAGAAAAATCAAGTCGCTCAACGGGAGATCGCCACGGCGCGGGGGAAGACTCAGGCCCTGGAGGAGCGGCTCGAGAAGCTCGAGCTGGACTTCAAGACCAGGGAGTCCTTGCTGGAGCAAGAAGTTACCCTCCTGAAGAAGAAGGCCAAGGAGGCCTTCGTGCAGGGCGAAGAGAGGGGTCGCCGCCTGATGAGGACCGAATTGATGGCCTCGGTCCCCGACTGGGAGAGAGAAGCCGTGAAGCGGTTCGTTCGAGGATGCTACCATCCTCCGCGGGGCGAACGATGCCTCCCTCGGATTTGAAAGAGCCTTTAAGTAGCTGAAAGCGCGCGGCGTCATCCCGCAAGATTTTCCCATGGAGGGGTATGGCCTCGATCTAAACGATGCCGGGGAGAAGGACGATGAGGATGATGAGGCGCTGCCGGCATATGAGGGTGCAGAGTTTGCCCGAGTTATTTCCATCGTGGAGAGACAGGTCCGCAATGAGGAGCACAAACGCTTAGGGGAGCCTCTCTCACCGGATGTGGAGCCCGACGATCCCATCGACGTGGACCAAGGCGGGTCACCCTCGGGGGCGATAAGTGCCCCGTCGAATGCAGGTGCGGCTGGCGCTGGGGCCGATCAAGCCGTGGAGGTGGCCATCGAGGAGGTGGCCAAGGAGATAGATGGCGCTTAGGCCATGAAATCTTATGCCGGGCTGGATGCCCGAGAACATGTATTCTTTTGTTTTTTTGTTTTTTTTTTGTGAACTTTATTATGATCAATGAAATTTTTATCAATGCAAAGTTCCTGGTCAAAATACTATTTTCATGCTCATTTTTATCAATGCAAATTTCATGATCGAAATGTGATACTCAGTCCCGTCAATGCGAAACATGGTCTCAGCACCGAAATACATGTTATTTAATCTGGTAAGGGAGCATAAAATGACTTCAATAATAAATAATAATAATAAAAAACTTTGAGAACTTTGAGAAATAACTTGATAATCAAAAATCGAGCTGGGGAGAACGGAGTTTGTGCATAAAATGGCTTTTTTTAGCCAGAACCTTATTCGATGATAACGATGTAATTATTAAAAGAGTTGAAATAAAACACTTCGTGCAAGCTAGTTTTACACGCGATGTTTTTACTCGGGCCATTATCATACATAGAACCGTTTGAGGTTCGTGGCGTTCCAAGGACGGGGTAGCTCCCTCCCCGACATGTCCTCGAGTCGGTAGGCGTTGTTCTTGCAAATCTTGGTTACTTTGAACGGACCTTCCCATTTGGGGTCCAATTTTCCCACAGGACGAGAAACCCCGACCTTCTTGGTGACCAGGTCCCCGATCTGGAATGTCCGGGGATGGACGTGGCAATTATAAGCACGTGCAGTTGAGGCCCGAAAGTTATCCAACCTCCGCAAGGCGGCATACCTCCTCTCGTCGGCGAAGTCAAGCTCGGTCAGGCGAGCGTCGACGTTGGCGATCTCATCGAAGTGCGCAACCCGGGCAGACGGGTGCAGCACTTCGGCAGGTATAACGGCTTCTGAACCATAAACTAAGGCGTACGGGGTGTCGCCCGTTGCAGTCCGAGGAGTGGTCCGGTATGCCCAAAGCACGCCTGGGAGCTCGTCGGCCCAATTGCCCTGAGCGTCGGCTAAGGCGGTCTTAAGTCCGTGGAGAATCGTTCGGTTGGTGACTTCAACTTGGCTGTTTGCCTGGGGGTTCCCTACTGAGGTGAAACGCTGCTCGATTTTGAGGCTAGAGCACCATTCCTTCACCCGATGACTTTGGAACTGGGTTCCGTTGTTCGAAATGACGACCCTGGGAAGCCCGAAGCGGCAGATGATGTTTTCCCAGATGAAGATTTTGATAACCGAGTCGGTGATCTTCACAACGGCCTCCGCTTCGGCCCACTTTGTGAAGTATTCGACGGCAACAATCACGAATTTCCTTTGCCCGGGGGCCTGAGGGAACGGCCCGAGGATGTCTATTCCCCATTGGTCGAATGGCCAAGATATCTCCACATTTATCATCGGAGCGGCAGGCTGGTGGACTAGGTTGGCGTGTAGTTGGCAAGCTCTGCATCTTCGGACGAAGTCAAAACAATCTTGCATGAGATTAGGCCAGAAAAACCCTGCCCGTGATACCTTTTTGGCCAAGGACCTTGGCCCAGTATGATTTCCGCAACACCCTTGGTGTATCTCTTCGATGACTTCCTTGGCCTGTTGCTTGCTCAAGCATCGTCGAGGAGGACCATCGAAGCTTTTCCTAAACAGACACCCCTGCCCGTCGAGGGCGTATCGAGAGGCCTGCCGTCGGAGTCTTTTGGCTTCGATGGGTCCCTCGGGGAGAGTTCCATCCTTCAGGTAGGTGACTAATTCTGCTATCCAATCCTTGGGGGGTTCGATGGAGAGGACACACTGTTGGGTCCCGGACCCGGTCAAAGGTGTTGACGAGCTCAACATGGTTATGCTTCTCTCTTTGGTCCCCCTCATCGAACTCGCCAGTTTCGACAACTGATCTGCCCTCTCATTTTCTGTCCGGGGAATTCGCTCGAGAGAGAACATAGTGAATCTTTCCTTCAACTTGTTGACCTCCTTGAGGTACTTCGTCATCGATGCTTCACGGGCGTCGTAATTGCCATTGACCTGCTCGACCACCAACTGCGAATCGGTCAAGGCGACAAGCTCGTCCACGCCCTTGTCCAGGGCAATCCTCATCCCCGCGGCGAGAGCTTCATACTCGGCTTCGTTGTTGGAGACCGGAAATTCAAGGCGAATGGCGAAGTCGAGCTGATTGCCCAACTCATCCCACAGGTAAACCCCGGCTCCCCCACCTGAATTCGTGGAGGATCCATCGACCATGAGGGTCCATGGTGTTTTTGGCTCCGTTTCCGCCCTCTGGGCCACTTCTGCTAAGAAGTCCGCCAGGACCTGGGCATGAATCGCTGTTCGTGGTTGGAACTAAATATCGAACTCGCCGAGCTCGACGGCCCACTTCACGAGCCGGCCCGAGACATCGGGTTTGGCCAATACCTGCTTTAGAGGCTCACTGGTCAGGACTACGATGGTGTGGGCCTGAAAGTATTGCCTCAACTTCCGAGCGGAGTGGACCAAAGCGAGAGCGAGCTTCTCGATGGCCAGGTAGTTCCGTTCAGGGCCTTAGAGGAGCTTGCTTAGGTAATACACCGGGCGGTGTACCCGATCCTCCACGTGCACTAGGACCGAGCTGACCGCATTTGGGGATACCGCCAGGTAGGCATAAAGGGGCCTCCCCGGAACTGGTTTCGACAGCAGAGGGGGCTCGGTCAGGTATCTTTTTAATTCGAGGAGCGCGTGCTGGCATTCCTCCGTCCACTTCCAATCCGGCACCTTCCTTAGTGCTTTAAAGAATGGGAGGTTCCGGTCCGCTGAGCGAGATATGAACCGATTGAGGGCGATTATGCGCCCTACTAACCTCTGTACTTCCTTCACTGAGCTAGGCGGCTCGATGTCGAGGATGGCGCGAATCTTCGAGGGGTTGGCCTCGATCCCCCTATGGCTGACGATGTACCCGAGGAATTTACCTCCTCGGACGCCGAACGTGCACTTGTTCGGGTTGAGTTTTAGGCCATATTTTCTTAGAATCTCAAATGTTCGAGCAAGATGCACGAGATGGTCGGACCCCCGCTCACTACGGACTATCATGTCGTCGATGTAAACTTCGACGGTTCTCCCGATCTCCTCCTTGAACATGAGATTCACGAGTCTCTGATACGTAGCTCCGGCGTTTTTTAGCCCGAAGGGCATCACGAGGAAGCAATATGTCCCCGTCGAGACGACGAACGACGTCTTCCCACGATCCTCCTCGGCCATGTAGATCTGGTAGTAGCCTTGAATGGCGTCCATCATGCTCATCAACTCGCACCCCGCCGTTGAGTCAACGAGTTGGTCTATCCGAGGAAGGGTATAGTGATCCTTGGGGCAGGCTTTATTGAGATCGGTGAAGTCGTTGCACATTCGCCATCGGCCATCGCCCTTGGCAACAACGACCACGTTGCATAGCCATTCGGTGAACTGGACCTCCACAATGTAGCCTGCCTCGAGGAGCTTGTTGACCTCCTCCTCGATGATTCGGTTCCGAGCTTCACAAAATATCCTCTTTTTCTGCCTCACCGGCCTGAACGATGGGTCTGCTTTGAGGCAATGAACAATGACTTCGGGATCGATTCCTCGAAAATCTGAGGCCTTCCAAGCAAAGACATCGGCATTTGTCCGGAGGAAGTCGACCAACATGACCTCGTGATGCGGCTCGAGGGTCAATCCTACCCGGGTGGTCTTGGATGGGTCGCCCTCTACGAGCTGGATTGTCTTGAAATCTTCCGCTGGCGTCATTTTTTCTTCCTCTAGCCTCCTCCGCTTTGCCGGGTCGATTTCGGAGGACTCGGGGATGTCCATCCACGAAGCGGCTGCTTCGACTAGTCGGGGTGCCGGAGTTTTCTTCCCTTCGACGGAGGCCGAGTAACACTTCCAGGCGTCCAGGATCCGACATGTGACTTGCCCGACCCCCGTGGGCTTGGGGAACTTCATCTTTAAGTGATACGTGGACACCACCGCCTGAAACGCATTAAGTGCGGGTCGCCCGAGGATGATGTTGTAAGCAAACGGAGCGTCAACTATTAGATACTGGACCATCATAGTCTTCCTTCTCGGGGCCTCCCCCACTGAGGTGGGGAGTTGAATCATCCCGAGAGGGACCACCTCGGAACCCCCAAACCTGATTAGAGGGGTCTGCACGGCTGGGAGTATGTGTTCGAGTCCGGTCAGGTGGATCCGAGTAGGAGTATCTGAATGCTGGTCGGGTTCTATTCTGCAAGGATGGAGCACACGTGAGACTAGCCGGAAGTGTCTCCGGCGAAGACCCTCCGACGCTCAAGTCAGAATTCGGGCAGGTGAATAGTAAGCAGTAATCAGCATATTGGTAGATAAAAATTGTCTTACTCAATGACTAGTGTCGCCGTACTATTTATAATAATAAAAAATAGGTGGGCCGGACCAGAATTAGGTTGGCCTAATCCCGTTGCTGGTAACAGGCATTCCCAATGACGCGCTGTGGGCGTATGGGATGCATTCCTTGTTCGAGGAGGATCTCAGAGCATTGACTCCGAGAATGAAGTATTGTCGACATCGAACATGTCGTTTCATCGAGGGGGTGTGGTGAACTCTGGCCAAGGACTCCCTGGTCTTGAAGTCCAGCTCGAGCTTCTCGAGCCGCTCCTCCAGGGCCTGAGTCTTCCCCCGCGCCGTGGCGATCTCCCGTTGAGCGACTTGATTTTTCAGCTGCTCTTCTTCCAAATCCGCCTGGAGGTTGCTTCCTCGAGCCTCCCGCTCGGCCTTGTCACAACGCGCCCGGCTGACCTCCAGCCGACGAAGACTGTGGAACACCCTTTGCTGGAGAGTGTTCATGTCCTGGGCGATGCTCAGGGCCAGCTCTGCATCGTCGAGCTCGGAGAGGGTGACTTGATCGGCTTTAAAAATGGCGTTTTGGAAACTCCTCATCGTCAACTTTTTGCTCGTCCCTCCGAGGATGCTACGGTCAGAGAGGTCGCCATATTTGGGGTCGAAGCGGGGTTCCGGGGCATCCGGGTAGTTTAACACCTCCAGTTCTTCCGATGAATACTCGGAGCCATCAGCCGGCCGCTTGCCTTTGGCCGATTTCGAGACGGGCTTCTTCGAAGCAGGCCCCGTTGGTCTCGTCGGTGGCGTGGAGTCCGGGGCTTTCCTCTTCCGGACAAGAGGGGTCTCCCCCACATCGGGGATGTCCCCCCGACTAGGGCCTCGGGTTGTAACTGTGGCCTGCCCCGATATCCTTGGAGCACCAGTGGCGGCCGCTATGGCTCCGGCCTCCTCCGGGGGGGGAGATGGCCTCCTCCTTCCACCGGCTACTTTGGAGATCAAGTTCATGCGTCC